>PVIH01000018.1:242858-492059 GCA_004025045.1 Sigmodon hispidus | reverse complement strand
TGCATGCTCACCTCTACACATGCATGCTCACCTCTACACATGCATGCTCACCTCTACACATGCATCCACACCCACACACATGCATGCACACCTCCACACATGCATGCTCACCTCCACACATGCATGCTCACCTCTACACATGCATCCACACCCACACACATGCATGCTCACCTCTACACATGCATCCACACCCACACACATGCATGCATACCCCCACATGCATTCACACACCCCCACATGCATTCACATCCCACACATGCATGCTCACCTCCACATGTGCATGCACACATGAACTCACACATGTATGCACACTTCCACACATGAACACACACACACACCAAAAAAATAAAACCCCCAAACTCAAAATGGGAAAGGAGAGATGTGATCACCCAACTGCCTCCATCCTTTGGCTACAGCTTTGGGACCACCCTCCAGGTCTCGGCACAGTTGCCACCTGCAAGGCCCTCACCCACAGGCTCCTACAAGAGGGAACCACAGCTTCCCATGTGACTTTAGACTTGCAGTGTGGGTGGGAATCCTGAGAGATTACAGACCCTGCTCAAGGGTTAGGGCTCATTTCAGCATTAAAGTTTCTTCGTGCCCTTGCTAGACAGTGACTTCTTTATAGTCCTTGCTGCCTGTACCCAACAAAACCTAGTGAAGAAAGACAATTAAAAACAGAATTTCTAAAAGCTAATGATACAAGACCATGGAGCGCTTAAATAAATGGACATCCACAGGCAAAATGAAAGTAAATAGTAACAGATGTGAATCCGGACTGCGCTCGCCTGATAGTTTGCAAAGCGTATAAACAAAGAATCCTCCCCAAGGCAGAGTTGGGGCCTGGGAGCTAGCCATCAATTAATCAGCTTCTAACTCTGTGACACCTGACACAATGCATGTCCATGTCCTGTCAGCATGACCATAGGAAGAAGCTCTTCTAATCTGGGACTGAAATGGAAAGCTTCTCCCCGGAAGGACAGAGCTCACCCATCATTGCCTATCTCAGATTAACAGTCCAGTACAGCCTCGCCTGTGAGCTTCAGGGCTAAGCACAGTCAGCTAGTCATGTCCATCAGGCCCTCTTTGGGACCAGTCACATCATCACCTGTCCAACTGCTTCCCCGAGGACAGGATTAATACATCACTTTTCCCCATGGCATTCTCATTGTATCCACTATTTAACCCAGGATGTACACAGTAGGTATTCATTAAATACCTGTTGGGTGAGAAATGAGCATGCTTGTTTAAAGGCCAGCATTCACCACAGCCTGGCCTTGCAAAGGTTCTGTTCAATGAGGGTATGGGCCAAAGACAGGTGTGGCTTCACCCTCAGATGCTGCCTCTCACAAGTATGCATTTGTGTTTACAATTTGACTTGATGTTCTCATCCTAAACCCCTTTGGGTAGGAGGTTAATGGAAAGAAGTACCAGTGGTTCCTGTCACCTTTAGAAAGGAGTCTGCCATGGAGAAGGCACAGCAGGATTGTGAGATGGCTCCACAGATAGGGAGCTCCCTGGCACGCCTGACCACCTGCGCTCAATTCCTGGGACTCAGGTAGTGGGAGGTAGGAACCAACTCCTGCAAATTGTCTTCTGACCTACATATGTGTGTCCTCATGTGCACTTACACACACACACCCCATAATTTTAACAATAAAAGAAAAAGGCAGACAGTGCAGAACCCCAAAGATGAATCCACCATGGCTTACTCTCAGAAAGCCAGGCAGGGCAGTGGAGTGGATGAGTGACCATAAGTCAGAGGGAAAGGTCCCCTGGGCTGTGCCCTCTGCGGGTGAGAAATGGGTGCACATTGAGAATGAGCAGGTAAGAGGCATATGAGTGGCCTGAGACAGAGCAAGAGTGAATAGCAGAGCCTGTGGGCTACAGGAGGTGACGCCATTCTCTGCCTGAGGCATCAACGTAGCAAGATTTTAAACAGATGCCCAGGCAGAGACAGCAAAATGCACCCACAGCCTGCAGGCTGAGTGATGAGGTCTCTGGAGACAGTTGTACTAAGCATGCTTTTTTATTCTACTGCTGTGACATCTGGGACCTTGCTGACACTGGAGAGGATGTTCCTTCCAGGGCTAGCCAATTTCTAAGCCATAAGCAACTGGATTGTATCCTTATGCAAAGCAACCATGTTAAAGCATACTAACTATACCATACCTTTATCAGGCTCTTCCATGCTGGGCCACTGTCCATCTACCCTCACTGCTGCATGGCCAGGTACAGGATATCTGGGGACAGTCATATCCAGTAGCCTAGTAAAAACTATGCAAACTGTCCAGTTCCAAACATCCTGGCCTTGCTTGCCTTGCCCAGGAAATAACAAAGGCTCACTCTTTGCCCGCCCCTTGCTCTGCCTCCTGACAGCACCCTTGGGCAGCCAGCCCCACATGATTCTGCATGACTCTACATCCCTCCTGTTAGGAACTGAGAGTAACCAAATCTCTGAAATAGAAACTGTCTCCTAACTTATTGGCCTCCCTAGACCTTAATAATAAAACTACATCTATAGATTTCAGTGGTGTATGGACTGTCACAGTTGTTTATCCATCTGTTCCCCATTCAGTCCTGGCATCTGACAATCCTCAGAACACTGCAGATACAAATCCGTGGATGAATGAATGGACAGATGATGGGGTGATGGATGAAGGGTAGGTAAGTGGGTGATGGGTGGGTGAGAAGGTAGATCTTAGATAGATAGATGAAGGATGGTAGTGGGTAGGTGGGTGAGTTATGAGTGAGCGAGTAGGTGGATATAGGATGGATAGTTGAAGGGTGGGTGGGTGAGATGTGGATAATGAGTGGATGGATGTTGGGTGGGTGAGTAGACAGATCCTGGATGATGTGTGAATTGTGGGTGAGGGGTGGGTAAGTGGATGGACTGGACAGAGACACAAGGGCAAAAGTGAGAGGCCGAGTAGAAGCATTTACTTGGCTTCATGGATTCCCTACATTTCAGTCTCATTGCAACTGCTTCTCCGGGTGCCAGATTCAGTATTATCTAACTTTGGTGTAAATTCTAATGGTCGAGAACTGATGAGAGAGAGCACTTTTTCATAGGGATAGCCTAGTGGTTCTCTTTGGCTCTTCCTTTATTTCATTTCGTGTCTTCTAAAATAGTCTCTGGACCCAGTGGTGTAAGAGGAAAATTCAGAGGGAAGCCTCCAGCTCCTCTGATCTCTGCCCATGCTGGGCTTTCTGAAAGGTGCTGGCACGGCCCCTTTCATCCTCAGTGAGGTAAAGGGCCTCTGCATTCCCCATATACCCCTAAAAAACTTTATACCCACAATCCCCTAGATACCCTTGATCTTCTGCATACCACAGATTATCTGCATAGCCCTGATCCCCTACATACCCCTGATCCTCTACATACTCCTGATCCTCTGCATACCCCCAATCCTCTGCATACCCTTGATCCCCTACATACCCCTGATTCCCTGCATAGCCCTCATCCTCTGCATGCCCCCATCCTCTTCATAACCCTGATCTGCTGCATACCCTTGGCCAACCAAAGGTGGAGCTGGAGGACCTGCATTGTTAACTTTTACTCTTTAAAATTTACTGATCTACTCTGTTCACAATGATAATATAGTTCTGTTAACAGGGTCCTCAGGGTCATCCTTGGTGTCATGGTCAGTCCCAGCTTCCAGAGATAGGCAGAGAAAAGACACACATAGGAGATGTGTGCCTGAGGAGTGTGCAGTGTTCTTCGCTTGTAGTTGCCAGAAGATACTCAGTAGTTGCTCTTTCTTCAGCAGGAAATAGCTCCTCAAAGGCCATTTCTCCTCTAAGACCAAGAGGAAATGACAGGGAACAGTCAGCAGACTACGAAGTCCAGATAGGACAAGATCACCAGAGGGTCATCATTAGGAAATCACTGTTAATGGTTTATCAGAGATGTCGAGGCACTATAATTTTGAGAGAGCGAGTCGTATTTTTAATATTTTTTATTTTTATTTTATGTTTATGGATGTTTTACCTGCATGGATTTATGTTCACCATGCGCTTACAGTTGTCACAAAGGCCACAAGAGGGCAGTGGATTTCTTACAACTGGAGTCATAGTTGTGAGCGACCATGCAGGTGTTAGGAACTGAACCAGGTCCTTGGGGACAGTGGCAACGGCTCTTAACCACTGAGCCACCTCTCCAGCTCTTATTTCATAAGACACATTCTTAGTATGTATCCCTTGCTGGCCTGAACTTTATATGTAGAACAGGCTGGCCTTGAACTCACTAAGATCCACCTACCTCTGCCTCCCAAGAGCTGGGATTAGAACATGCCTGGCCATTATAATTTTAAAACATACCTCACCTTGTCTCTCAAGTGTCCTGGTTTAAATAGTAAATTGCACAGTCACCACAGCGGCAGGGGATTTGCAAATGATAGAGCCTAAATCTAGGACACCCATGAGCTGTAGAGGCTCATTGTGTGGTTATTAACAAGAGCCAGAAAGCATGCTAGTGTCTGGCTAGCAACAATGTCAAGCCTTGCAAGAGGTGTGAACGCCAACCACTGAGTGCCTAGCTGAGCCTGATCTGGGCCCCATGGCCTCCACTATAACAGAGGGATAACTGGCCATTATATGTAGACCAGGCTGACCTTGAACTTAAAACAACACTTGTTTCCCCTCATTGGAATTTCAAGCCAGAGTTCACAAATGAAGAAAGACAAGAGAAGGTGGTGCAGGGTTGGTTTGTCCCTAGGTGGTCAAAGGGAAAAGGGGAACATCTCAGCAACCCCAACTTCTGCACATAACTTGTGCTGAGGTCCCAGTGAACACCACCGGAAGCAAGCATCACTCCTGAACAATATCTCTTTTGTTCTTCCTCTTGGCTGAGACTGTGTTTCTGTGCAAATGAACTTTCAATGTGTGTTGTGTGAAATGTCATGGATTAAGGGACCAGAACCCCTCTATGAGAAATAACAGCCCTTTCTAATGCTGTCATTCAACTCCCAAAAACCTTTAGCAGCTGTAAGAGATTTGAGTTGGACAGTACTTGAGACCTAGTTAACCCCAAAGCAATCGGCAAACAAAGCCCCACCCCTCCGACATTTGTCAGACCAGCTAGTGTCTCAGATCACTTTGCCGAGAGTCTGTAGACTCGAAAAGCCCAGGCCAGAAAGGTGGAATAAAAGCTTACTAAGTGGATGTGGCTAAAAGCTTCACCTGTGGCCTCACGGGAAACATAATGAAGATTAAAATGCTCTGTGTGTCCAGTGTTGGAAGAATCTCATTTGTTTTGTGAACTAACAGCTACTTTTGTTTTTAATGGGAGATTAGGCATCATGCAGGTTACTGGTCAAGAGTTAAAATACATATATCCCATGGCTAAGTCTCACACACTTCAGCCCTCAAATATGACAAAGCAAATGACCACCCTGCACAGTTCCAAGAGTCCATCTTCTGCTCCATGGGGGTGAGGGGGTGGGGCTGAGGGGGGAGGGTGAAGGTCTCTCCGAGACTTCATGTGTTGTAAATTCTGGAGGCGCGTTTAGCTGTGGACTGAGCATCCGGAGGCTCTTCATCCTCTTCATCGGTCCGCTTGTGATTCAGAAACAAGTCAGACTTCAGGAAACGACTGTAGCTGTCATACTTCATGAGATTAAAGATCTAAAGAGGAGAGACAGAGTCTGAGGGTACTGCCAACTCAGATCACAATCACTTTGGCCCACCATGGGCCAAAGAGGAACACCTCTGTGCATCGAGTGAGTATATGCACGCATGCACACGCCACTGTGGGAGCCATGAAATGGCTTCGCAACCTGAGTTCCATTCCCAAGACCCACAATAGAAAACGAGAGAACTGACCTCTTTAGTGGTCCTTCCAGCCTCACACACATCCATGGCATGCACGTGCCTACACTGACTGACACGCATCACACATACACGCATTGATGACAATAACAAGAATATCAGGGTAGGACTGTGCTAGACAAGGCAGATGTCCAGGACATTTTTGGTCATCCTGTAATAGTCTCAATGAACTCTATAGATTATCATATGCACAATTACATCTTTATTTTTCATGGAAGTATAGATGCACACAGCCTGAGTCATACCATTGCCTCAAATGGCCCTTTAAGACTCTTTACTGGCTGGATACCTGTAATTGCAGCACTCAGAAGTTCAAGCTCAGCCTCAGCTACATAGTGAGTGTGACTCCAGCCTGAGCTACATGAGCCTTTGACTCAAAAACAAGGAATCTTTTTGAAGCCTAATCTTAAGACCCAGTGAGTTTGGTGCTGGAGATTGCAAACCTATTACCACATGAAGAGACAAAGGGAACATATCTCATGCAGAAAAGGGAGTCTATCAGGAGTGGCCTCAGGACCAGGTCTCATTTGCAGACATCATATAAGTCAGCAACAGGGTAGACCTCTGCGCAGACAGACAAGCTGAGGTCTCTAGAAAGCAGTGATTTCTGAGGTACACTGGGGCTGAGGAGGACCTGACGGAGCCTGAGTCCTGGGGACTAGAAAGAGCTGCACCCGCTGCACGGGAGCTGTGGAGGCTGTCTCCACGTGGAAGGCCCTGTCTTTGGGCCACAGTCCCTGGATAGCAGTCACTCCTGCTCACCCCTTCCTTCTTCCCCCTACACCATGGAGAAGGAAAGGAAGGAAGAGTACATTTCCTCGCTGGTGGGGAGTTATCTTTTCAAGACATTGTCTCTCTGTCCGTCTGTCTGTCACTGTCTCTGTGTCTCCTGCCTTCAGATTAAAGTGTTGCAAGGCACACCAAAGTGCTTTCCTGTATAGCACTAGCTCAGGCTTGACTGAATGGAAAGTTTTAGAATGGCACTCATTATCACACAGCCATCTTTTAAACCCGCCTTCTCCCAACACACACAGGAGCTAAGGCATCAGGACATCTGCTTAGAAGGTGGAAAATGCCTCAGGAAAGGACGAGAACTTTCTATCTTTCCCCTTCATATTCTCAATAGGGCTGCAGGAGAGCCAAACCACCCAGCTTGCAGAGACCACATTCAGGAAACATTGGGCACATTGGGCTGTCCATAAACTGCTGGACCCATCCCGCCATTCCCCGGGGCCATTCCATTCTTACCCAAGCTCTGGAGTGGTTACTTATTTTGCATCAATTTTGTAATTTTGAAGTGAGTTTGGACACATCACTTTTTATGAAAATACAATACCCCAGAAATCAAGAAAATCATCAACAGCAGGGGATAAGAAACTTCAGTATCCTCTCTAGGCTGCCCCCAAATGTGCTAAGTAGGTATCAATGTCCGTCACCAGTATGCATCCATCAGCCCTTTAGGTACATGGACACCCAAGGAAATCTTACAGGTGCCCACCTGACTCAAAGCAGAACTGATGCTCCAGGTGTGACTGAGGGAACCAGGTCTATGAAGGCCTTTCCTGGCATGCAGTCCTGTACCCCTGTCACTTCCCCTCAGGTCCCTAGCAAAGCTAGCCAGCACCAGTAGCAGGGGCAGGGCCTCTCATCTGAAGTCTCTGTAGTGGGAGATGAGTATCCTGTTTGCCTTCTTAGACTCTGAAGCTCACACTTCAGAGAGAAGAGAAGGGAAGGGGGTGTGTCTGAGGCACCTGGGGTGTGGGGAGGTGAGACTAAATCAGGAAGGCTGCTTCATTTGGCAGGGCCCCAGAGGCTCTGCCTTCCTCTGCCCACTCAGCTCCTGGAGACTAGGCTCAGCAATTAAGAACACTTGCTGCTCTAGCAGAGGACCCGGGTTCGATTCCCAGCACCCATGTGGTAGCTCACAATGGAGTTATCATCTGTAACTCCAGTCCTTGGGGATCGGATGCCCTTTTCTGAGCTCTCAGAACACCAGGACACCAGGCATTCATGTGGTTGCATGCCTAGACATAATGCAGGCAAAATACTCATATACATAAAATAATAAGGTGGGCTGGAGAGGTGGCTCAGAGGTTAAGAGCACTGACTGTTCTTCCAGAGGTCCTGAGTTCAATTCCCAGCAACCATATGGCGGCTTAAAACCATTTATGATGAGATCTCTTCTGTGTACATAATAAATAAAAATATTTAAAAAATAAAATAATAAGGTAAATCTTTTTGAAAGCATGTATTTTAATATTGTGGGTTTGGGGGAAGAAGAATGTGAGTATGGCACACACATGCCTAAGTTAAGGGACAACTCTTGGGGACTGGTTTTCTTCATCCACCACAGGATCGAAGTGTCAAACTTAGGTTTGTGGACAAATGCTCTTCCCTGCTGAGTCAGCTTGCTGGCCCTGCCACAAATTAGTTAACAAGAACACAGGGCCATGGGAAATGCCCAGCCAACCCCAAAGTCATAGGCTATGGCTTCTGAATGTCTGGCTTTTATCACTTCTAGGTGCTGGAAGAACAAGGAAGTGGCTGTGGGCAGCAGGCCCAAGAAGACTTCCACTTCCTGGCTGTTCACAGCCCTGTGGCTCTGCATGAGCTCCAGAGGCCAGCTTCCCACTACTACTGGCAAAGGCCTCCTGGCTTGGGCATGAGAGTGTCAGGCCCCAGGAGTTTCCAGGAAACAGCCCCTTGTGGGTGATATGGGGCTAGGTGACAGAGAACAGGTAGAAGTTGACTATGAACCCTTTGCAGGCTACTGACCACAGCCTATCACAGGGCACGTGGTCATAGTGAGCCAAGCACATGCTTGGCATTCAGCACAGTTGGGTAAGGACCAACATTGCTGAGAGGTCTGTGGCCACACACTCTGGGCATCCTATAGAGCATTCTCCCATGAAACTATCACAACATCCTGGGGACTGTGGTTTCACAGAGGAGGTAAACAGGAGGAGGAGAATGGGGGCTTGGGGCTAGTGCTTGGCTGGATGGTGAGGGATGCTCAGCTCTGTCTGAAAAACAACCACAGGTAACCTTCCTCTCATAGTTCTGGAGGTCAGAATCTGAGGTCAAGCTACCAGCAGGCTGATTTCTTCCAGGGCCTCTCTCTGTGTATTACATGGCTGCCCTCTGTGTACCTATCAGAGGCCAGCAAGATGGCTCAGCCCATAAGGGTGCTTTTCCATGAGGGACTGGTAAGCAGAGTTTGATTTCTAATTCATTTAAACATGGGAGGAGAAAGCAGCCCCACCAAGGTGTCCTCCGACCTCCACACACATGTCGTCACAGGCATAAACTCAACACTTTAAAACAAACAAAAACTTGTCACTTTGGATCAGGGCCCATCATATGACCCTAGTTAGCATAATTACCCTGTCTTCAGATACAGTCACGTCCTGCAGGGCTGTGAGTTAGGATTTCAGCATATGAAGTGAGACAGAAGAAGAAGGGTACAATTCCGTCTATAACTGCAAGCAAGGAACAGAAGGCAGGCCAAGCCTGGCAGGCTACCTCCCCATCCCATATGACACTTGTGCGGCAGAATACTAAGCAGCCATTAAGAATGAGATCTGAGATCCGGCAAAATGGTTTAAACAGTAGAAACACAACCTCGAAGATCTGCGTCTGCTTCCTGGACTCACCTAGCGGAAGAAAGAACCACCTCCTACAAGCTGTGCTGACTCTAATGCATGTGCATGGCACTTCTCCTCCCTGCCCTTCAAGTAAATAAGTAAATGTTAAAAAAAAAAAAAAATTAAAGTGAAGTCTATGTGATGGGTAGTACTTGGAATGACAAGGCAGGAGGATCACAGGTTCAAGACCAGCCTGGGCCACATAGGCATGCTCCAGGCCAGTCTTTCACTACATGGGAAAACAAAAAAACAAGAAGAAAAATAAGATTTGCAAAGAGCTGGACATGGAAACTTGCCCATAGGCATGAAGTGATTGGGGCCAGGCACTCACGAGGCAGAGGCAGGTGCATCTCTGTGAGTTTGAGGCCGGCCAGCCTGGTCTACAAAGCAAATTCCAGGACAGCCATGGCTATTACAGAGGAATCCTGGGGGTGGGAGAGGGCACAACCAATAATCAAAACAAAAACCCAGGCATTACGTGATTGAATATCTGATTTCAAATGCACTGAATTTTAAACAATAGCCTCAAATATGTTATAGGGAAAGGGATAATTGTAAAGGCTAGCTGCAGTTTGAAAACACATCCACTGAGAACCTCCAAATGTGACTTTATTTGGAAACAGATCTAGTGATGGTGAACAAATAGGGGGTAGGACACACAGAGAGACCGGGAAAGAAGGAAGCCACTTGACGCCAGTGATAGACAGGAGTGACATGGTCACAGCCTACGAATTCCAAGGATGACAAGCAACTGATCAGAAGCTGCAAGGGAAGGCAAGTTCCTTTTCTAGAGGAAGAGATGACCTGGGACAGGGGTGGGGAGGAAGGCCAGAGCTGGGCCCAGGACCATGATAAGCCATGGTTAGGAAGCCAAGGTCAGCAGTTGACCCTCTAGTGGTCCAAGTGTATGGAGTCATCTGTACTCTCTGGTCTAGATAGGAAAGCACAGGATAGAGCTGGAAATCAGAGCCAAATGGCCCAGCTTTCTTAGTGCAACCAACACACCTGATTTAAAAAAGAAAAAAAAAAAAGCTAAATTCCTCCATTAAACTAGTACCATAGCCCCCAGGATCCAACAAGCTCCCACCCCCTTTACGCAGATACTCTAGGGACAATGACCTTCCCGACACATCAGCCTCAGAGCCTTAACCACTGGCTTCTGCTGGAAAATCCTGCCTTCCAGGGATCTTCCAGAATTTGCTGTCTTTTCAGGGCTCTAGCCTCTCCAGGGACCGAGACCACCCAGCAGCCCCTCCCAGATGCTCTGAGCCCGTCTCTCGGCTGCTGTGTTTCCTTCTCAGCATGTGTCTTTGTCCTGTCCTCGTGGATGGATAGGAGCTGATTTTCTTGCAGCACAAATAGCTCTTAGCACAGTCACTGAAGAAGCCCAAGTGACGACTGAAGGGAAGCCACCTCCTCCCGCTTCTGCCTGCTTCCAGCACGAGACTACAGTACCCAAGAGATGCACACAATACAACCTCCACCTTTCCCGATGGGTCACCACTGAGCATACAGATGAGCCATACTTATAGATTAAATCGGGAAGTTATCTCTCCTCTTATTCCAAAGGGGACTTTCCCAGATAAGAGAGGTAATTCCCTCATTTCTCTTGCTTTCACTAAGATGCTTTCTAACATGCACAGTGCGTCTTCACACAATATACCGACCACTGCTGGCTTCTGCTTGGTGTCTTGTGAGCGTCGTTAGCTTGCCAATCAAGTTACCATCGTGTAGTACAGAGAAGCCCATACTGCAGCATGTGGGAACATGGGCCCCATGTGTTTGGCCCTACATCACTGTGCTAGGGTTAATATTCGCCATCATGGTCTGCCTGTCTCCTGGTTGTAGGCATTGCTTTCTGCCATCCAGCCCCTACCAGTATTTCACTTCAAATCTGCTCTGAACTAAAGAACCTGTTCAAACCATTCTATAAAACAGGAGTTAGCAGGACCTCAGTAAAGGAACTAGGAGTCTCTTTTAAGGATGCAGGGATGCAGAAGCATTTAAGGATGCAGGACCACCTAAGGATGCAGAGGGGCAGAGGCATCTAAGGATGCAGGACTATCTAAGGATGCAGAGAGGCAGGCCCACCTAAGGATGCAGGCCCATCTAATCTGAGCTCAAGGACGTTTATTATGTTTCAGGCTCCAGCTATGTCCCACAAAAGCTATGCTGCCCACCATCTCTCCCAAGAATGGCAGAACAAGACCACATGAGTAACTGGCTACTAAAGCTTTTCTGGTGACAATGGTTGAAAGCAGAAGTTAGCAACCTATTCAGGTAGGCCCACCCTAAGCTACACAGTGGACATGGTGAAGTTGAAGCTGTGAATGAGGCTTAGTGACACTGTGAACTTAGAAGTGGGGGATGGCTCAGTCAACAAATGCCTGCCACACAAGCATGAAGACCTGAGCTCTGATTACCAGCACCCACCTGGAAGTGATACATGTCTGTAATCCCATGGAGAAGTAAAGACGGGAATTCCTGGCCAGCCAGTCTAGTCCAACCCATGAGCTCCAAGTCAATATGAAAGACTCTTTCAAAAAATAAGCTGGGAATTAAGACATGCTCCCAATTGATTCTGGTCACACCCCATGGGGGTCCTAATTCTCAAGAGCTACTAAGGCTCCCTAAATAATGCCTAAGTCTCACCCACTACAGGAATCAATTGAGGAAGACAGTGTGGCCTCTGGCCTCTACATGCAACACGTATATAAACAGACACACTCATAAATAAGTAAATAAATAAAAACATTTTTAAAATCTTCAGGTTTCCATCACATTTCCCTCTAATTTAATGTCCCTCACTTAAGAAATCAGGATCCTCAAAGGAGCTTTGTGGGAACAAAGGCTGCAGATGATGCTGAGCCCCGCTGTGTCTCAGCCCCTGACATGAAGCAAAAGCTGGGTGACTTCAGCATGGCCCCACCTCCCGGAAACCAGCAAATGCTGCTCAAGCAGACAGGGCTGTGCACCCGCGGGAAAACAGAAACTGGATGTGCACCAGGTTCTCCTTCCCTGTCACGAGTGCCTAAGAAATAGAATGTAACCATAGACATGATACAACGTGAGATCCAATCTAAACCAAGTGGGACCATTTAACGGTGCTTGGCAGGGAGATCTTGAGCACATGGTGTGTGTATCTGGAGGGTTCCTGCAACCAGTCTCCAGCTTTTTCTCATCCAACCACCTGTACCTTAGGATGACAGTCTGCCTGTCTGTCTCTCTCTCTTCCCCTCTCTCTCTCTCTCTCTCTCTCTCTCTCTCTCTCTCTCTCTCTCTCTCTCTCTCTCTCTCTTAAACAGTGCTTCATAACAGGATATAAAAGTACTTCCTTTACAGTCAAACCCTGAACCACATTGGTAACGAGTGTGGTGGCATGTGTTATTTATAGAACATGAAAGACGGGCATCTAGAGATGGAATGCTGTTTAGCGACTATCTCTAGGTGAAATTGTGGTGGTGGCAGTGGGGATGCCTTCAATATATTTTTGTTCTCAAGTGCTTTTTAACTATCAGGTAGATTTAAAAAAAGTATTTTTAAAACTTTTGTCACCTAGCCAGGTGTGGTGGAACACACCCATGACCCTGGCATTTGTGTGGCAGAGGAATGAAGTCTGAGGCCAAACTATGTCTCAGAATAACAACTATGTTGTCATTCAAGAAAGAAAAAAAAAAAAAATCATCCTTTCTGCCATGTGTTTCCTCTCTGTACCAGCCAGTCCCCTAGCAGATACTGGTCTGGGCTGTGCAGATCACAGCAGCTAGCTCTATTTTAGACGTCTTGTGGGGATCTTCGGTATTGCAAGCAGACCACTGTGCGGAATCCTTCTTATCTCCTTCCTACCTTGGTCTCTGGAGCCCCATAAAATAACTGTCTGTGTTCACATGATCTCTGCGCTCCCTCCCTCTGTCCCAAGGGTATCATGGGCCTCCGCCAAGCAGAGAGAAGCTGCCCTTGGACTAGAAGACAGTGAGGCTATGAGGGATGCAGGGCAGCCATGGTTGTGGAATGCAAGCAGACGGGAAATCAGCCTCTAGCAACTCTTACGATATGAGTGACTTTAACTAATGAGCCATTACCCTCCTTGCTTCTCCTGTCCACAAAGTGAGGGTATGAACACTGGTTGGAAAACAGAGGAGAGTTTGTGCCAACTGAGACAGCAGCTCTTGGGAGACTCAGGGGTAGAGAGCACTGTTGCTGCCGAAAATCATCTAATAGCTGGCTAAGCTCTCAACACGAGATGTGCTGTAAAGTACCCAACAGCGCCTTTTAGAGGATGTTGAGGGCCAGACAGGTATGCCCATGTGGCTACAGTCACAAAATGCCTTTCCCTCTCTTCTCTCTCCCAAACCTATGCCCATAGCTCAAAGCCACTCCTGCCTTAATAAGTCCCCCCAAAGACCCAGAGTTCCTCCAGCACCCAAATTTGGTTCAGAATTTATGTGCGATCCATGCCTGCCACTGTGTCAGCTGGAAACTGTACTCAGAGTGTTTCTGCCAGGTGTTTTGGTTCCTATCAGATGATGAGCAAAGATGAAGCCTCATGAGACATTCTCTAAGCCAACGCTTCGCAGCCTTCCTAATGCTGCAACCCTTTAATCCAGTCCCTCATGTCCCGTTGCCCCCTAACCAAGAAAGTACTTTGTTGCTACTTCATAACTGTAATTTTTCTGGTGTTGTGAATCATAATGTAAATATCTGATAGGCAGGATATCTGATATGTTGCATGCCCCCAAAGGGGTCATGACCCACAGGTTGAGAACCAGTGCTTTAGGCGCCGTGCAATGGGTAATCACAAAGCTTTTCCTTGGAGGCAAAACCTCAGCTAACACACAGACACTCAGCAGTCTCCATATGTAGCCTTAGACCTGCAAAGGCTTCCCTGGGAACATAGGGAGGTGGTTCCACACCACATACAACCTACAATTCTGAACAGTTAACCCTAGGAATGGATGGGATCCACAGTCACACCCTTCATGTGGCTGGTTTATTCAAGTTGGAGGGCCTCTGTGTGAGTGGCCTCCTCAGGACAGGCAGTGAGAAAGGTGTTTGTGTATTTGTACAAAAAGTAGCTACAGCGACTTTGAATCCTCCTGGCTGTTTCTAGAATCTTCTATCTCTACCTTCAACAGCTGTTTCATGTTACTTCTTCAACATGGGTACCTTAGCTTCAATCTGCCTTCCTAGCAAAAGTGCATCCTTGACCCAATGTGGGTATCATATTTTACAGCAGAGTGCAGATGTGCACACATTTATAAATCCAAGTCTGAATTTCAGGTCACATCCCTTTGTCTAGTGACATTTATTGAATATTCCTCATAAGAAATCCTGCCAGAAAACTTAAGGACTACCTCTTTAACATGTTCATTTTAAATCTTACCTCTTCTGGTTCTAAGTAAAAGATACTGCAAAATGTTCCCTTTGCTGCTGTGACCAAGAGGCCACATTATAAATTTACTTACAGCTCTGGGCCACTAGCAGTAAGGGAGTTGTGTGGCCATTTGTACAAAACAGCCTTACATTCCTTGTCACTGCTTCAAGAGTTTCCTAGCTGTCCCTCCCTTCAGTGATTGTCACATTTCTTTAGCCCGTGTCCTTCAGACAAACCCAACCTCCCATCCCATCTGGGTGGAAAAGGCTGAGAACCCTAGTGGATCAAATGATACATAGAACAGGAGTCAACATCATCCAAATTCAGGACCTGGGGTTCCCCAACCTTCACCAATCAGGGCTCAGTAACCTCCGCCTGCAGAGCTGAATGAGGTATTTCCTGGGGAATGTGGCATTTCCCTGAAGAATTCTCCCAGGCCTACAGTGAACATAGATAGCTTTTCAGATCAAGGCACAGGCAAGAAGTTCACATTACCTGGTCCTGGAGCTTCTGGAACATCAGAGGGTGTGGTTCTTCCAGAATCTTTTCAGAGAGCCGAGACTGCCCCTCCACGTTGACTTGTGAAGAGGCCTTATTGGACAGAAAGGTCACGTAGATCTCCTTGGCCTTTTCCTGCATCTGGAGGAGACAGAGGAGCTGGACTGTTAGCCACCAGAACAGCATTTCTTGGCCTGAAGCCAGATCCAACCTCCAGCCAGCCCTGGAAGAGCTGGGAGCTATTGCTACCTCCAGAGCCGACCTCCTGGAGAGGGCCCACAGCAGCCTGGACTGCCCCATACCTACTAATGTCTCCTGAAACAAATGTGCTACAATGATCATTCAAAGACAATGAAAATGACATTGTTCTATGACTTGGAACCATCCTGAGAAACCTGCAAATTTAGAGCTCATGGGAACATTTGTCGGTCTTTAGGAGGAATGAAGCACTCATTGGTCAAAGTTCCAGCCTGAATGAACCTTGGAACCATTAAGGAGCATTCGAGAAAGCAGACACAAGAGGCTATGGACTGTATGATCCTGATCATGGTAAAATACCTAGACTGTGCAGACCCCAGAAACAGAAAGATGAGTAGTTACTGCTCAGAGATTATAGGAGGAAGAAACGGAAACAAAGGGTAGGTGAGCAAACACAGGAAACAGCTTAGTCACATGGGACTGCTCTCAGTTTGGGATGTGCGCACACCCTTCTTCCAAGAATGCATTGGCAGCCCAGGGCTTCACCCATGCGTACTATGTGCACACTTACCACTATTCTAACAACGCACCTACTGATCTAGGACCCCACCGGCACTGAGCTACGCCAATAGCCCACCCCTTCCCTCAACAATCACCAAACATTGTTTCCCTTCACTCATACTCCAGTGATACCCAGGCACATTGGTAGGAGCCGCTCAGTCCTGAACTAGTTTGGGTAGGTGAGCAATATATGTCCTCCAGGTGAACTTTTACAGAGAACCTTGTTATGTACAACTGAGTGTGCTTATGATTCAGATCAGATGCATTATGGGAAGGAATAAGCTCAGTAAAAGTTATATCTTAGTACATGTCGATCAAAAAAGAACCACCCACGTACAGCCCTTAGTAACCAGTCTCTTCTTCCTCTAGACCCCACCCCACAAAGTAATCCCATTCAATAACCTGAGGCTCCTCAATATATTCACTTCTGTGACCTGCTCAATCATTCTTCTCTCTCTCTCTCTCTCTCTCTCTCTCTCTCTCTCTCTCTCTCTCTCTCTCTCTCTCTCTCTCCCTCTCTCTCCCCTCACTGTGTAGTTCTGACTGTCCTGGAACTTGCTCTGTAGACCAGGCTGGCATCAAAGTCACAGAGATCAGCCTGCCTCTGCTGCCTGAAAGCTGGAACTAAAGGTGTGCACACACACACACACACACACACACACACACATACGCACGCATGTACGCACGCAGGTGCACACATATCACAGCCACTACCTGCTATACTGCAGACACACTAGGCCTGTTCCTTTCCCTAACCTCTTTGTCTTTTTCCCTGTTAATGCTGGTTTCCTGGTGAGGACCAGGGCCAGGACAGGTGACATCAGGACTGTTTAATTCCAAACTTCAATCCCACTCAGATCCCACGTGTTCATTGAACTCTCCAGAGTTCGTGTCTTGTCAGTCTTCCAGAAGAGGGTGTTTTCCTTCAAGTAACTAAACGTTAAGTGTAAGTAATACAGGGAACACTCAATGTGTGCCCAGATATCCTTGGTGCCACCCCCCTGGAAAACATGGAGGTTTCCCAGAGATATTTGCTCATCTGTATTCTTATTACATTGAGAACTATGGCAGGGTTGTGACACGCCCCATAGCAGGAGCCACTGAGAACCCTGACAGAGCTGTGACATTCCCTGATGAAAGGAACCAACTTTATAGTAAGTATGCCCTGTCTTCAAAGTGTCTCAGGCAGGGCAGCAGACTCAGCACTCTCCACCAGAACTTCCCATGAGGCCCCCTTTCTTGAAAAGGAAGGACACGTGTGCACCTGCCTCCCCACAGCAGAGATAGCTACTGTGTGACTGTCAGGTCTCGGCCCCATCTGATCCCACAGAGCCAGGCAATGGAAAGATGCCTTTACCGTGTAGCACACAGCTGTGGTTTGTGGAGGAGATGAGGGCAGTCAGAAGACTCTAAGAAAATACTTTTCTCTCAGAGAGGCAGGCCCTCAGCTTCTAACGATGCTTGTAGAGCTTTGCTGAGGGAAAAACAGTTCTGAAAACTTCCGGTGTTATGAAGATCCCTGGAAGTTTTCAGTTAGTAGCTCTTGACAGCAGAAGAAAATGAGCTTGTTCCTCCACAGACTAGAAGGCAAAAGACCCCATGAGGCTGAGGCCTGACTATACCTCTGCTGGTACAGGAACAGTGCCTAGGTGGGGTCACCACTCAAAGCCCTGTGTCTGTTCTTTCCTTGACTACAGGAGCAATTAATTAATGTCAAACTCAAAGACATGGAGCCTCCTAAGATAAATATGCCTATTCCTAGGATAGGTCTGGGGACCATCATGAGCAGCACTATGAACTTCACATCCCTCAAAGACTCACTGGCCTCACAGAGCCATGAGCCTCTTCCACCACCGCCATCCTGTCAGAAGGGAACATTTTTGGAAACCCACTTCCTGTTTTAAAGTTACTTCATGAAAGTAGAATTTCAGTCAGCCAGATGAGCAAACTCCATGTGAAAGTCTCCCCTCCCCAAGGCATCCACAGGCATGCGAATGATCTGCCATGCGTGTATGCACACACATGGCCTACATGAATTCGTGAGTAGTTCTGAAAATGAGACATTCAAGTGAACAGCTTGAGATGCCAATATGGGGACAGGTGGCCCAGGGGCGAGGAAGCAGGTGCCAGGGCTGCAGATGTCCAAACCCTGGCTCTCAGCCAACCCTCTCACATCAGCTGCCCTTCCTCAGCCTCTGAGAACAGGATGAGTCCCCTGTGCTGACCCAGCGGGTGCAGCAGAATGAGTGAGCAGCAGGGTCTATCTGGGCTAGGATAGGAAGTGTGATTGAAAAGGGAAGCCCTGAGACTGCTGACCACAGGCCAGTCACGGGAAGGCCTGGTGTCCAGGCTGTGAACACTGAACACAAAAGAAGAACTGGTCACTTGAGCTATTCTGGTAGGTTTTTCCAGAGCTGTGTTAACCCTAGCCTGACTGCTGTAAGAATAAGAACAGAAGTCCCTTGGTGGAATCAGTTCCAGGTCTGTGAAGGTGCTAACAGACATGTCTAGCCATCGCCCTACACCACAGTCCTTCCTTCCCTGAGAAAGACAGATGCGTGAGTCTCTGACACCTAAGTGATTCCTTCCAGACACAAGCCAGGGCCTCACCTTCAAGTGTTACAACGCCTGGTTTGCAGCAACATTGGGGAGGAAATCAGCCCAGTTTCTGCTCCAACCATTGTCAATTTAAGAACATCAAATTCACTTCACTCAGCCCAGACACCCATCTACTCAGAACAGCGAAGTAATGGGTTGCCCAGCACTTAGGAAGATGCGGTGCGCTCTCTTTTCTCCCCACTTAGGGCGCATGCCGAGGTTCTGCCGCCAGAAAAGCTTTCACTTCACTTCCCGAGGCAAACAGCCTGCTCACACCTAATTTCAACAGATGCCTCTCAAGAGAAGAATCCTCTGGTCACTCGCTGCCCACTCTCTCCACCTCAGCTGAATCCTTCATCTTGGGCTAAGGTGCCTGGGGGCTCACGGCTGCTTCTGGTTGCTAAGCCTCTCCAGGGGTCTCCCGCTGCTCCTGTGCTTCACCTGATTTCTTCCTTCACCCTTCTCCCTCACCAGAAGAGCTCCGTTCTCTCAAGATTCTCAGATTCTGTCTTTCTCTTACTGGGTCCTGTGCCCTCCTGCCCTGGATTCTGTAACTACACACTCCGTCATGCAGCCCAATAGTCTCTCTCCCAAGCCCTTGAGGCAGCAGACTGCCGGCAACAGGGGTAGGAAACCTCAGAAACACCAGAGAAGGGAAGTGACCTCCTGGCCAGTGCTCTTCTGGTCTCCAGGACGGTGGAACTTCAATCCCTAGGACACCTCTTCACATGGCCCACACCCTGTCTGCTGCATCTTGACTCTGGAATACTCCCATGAGCCCACTCCACTCCATCCTTGCTCCTCCACCAGAGGTGGACCAGGAGAGAACACATAAAAACAGGACACCTCTGTATATGGACTTTTCGTTTACATTTGTTTCATGGAGAGAATGGAGCAGAGACATATCAAATAATGAAAGGGTGAGGCAGCACAGCAGACAGAGGCACTGGTTACTGCGCCTAGGTTTAGGCTCCCAGGACCCATGCAATGGAAGAAGAGAACCAGCTTCCACGGAATCCTCTGATCCTCCACACTGCACTGGAACAAACGTAACTTACACAATTGTAAATGATAAAGAGACTTTCAGAGAATTAGCTCAGGAAAAAGAGGCCAATTGGAACAGGAGCAAGGGGACCAGAGCAGGGCCTAGGCACCCACCCAAGCCTGGAGAAAGGGTGAAAGAGACATGTCCAGAAAACGTGGGAGTCGGGGCACCTCCATTAAAGGGAGCTGTGTCCTCAGTACTCAACCCAACCTTGAGCAGCTAAGGAATCCTAATCTTTCCCAAGTGGCAGCTGGGGGTGTGTGGGGTCCCCATAACTTGTCCTCTACTTTCTGTGTGTGTCTAAGTACCTGTACACGCACAGCATATGTACACACACACATAAGCACACACCCCAAAGTAAATATTACTTATAAAGTAGCTGCGTAGTTAAGAATGCTTCCTGACAACTGGGTGTGGTGACATACTCTTTTAATCCCAATACTTGGGAGGGAGAGGTAGACAGATCTCTGTGAGTTTGAGGATAGATAGCCTGGTCTATAGTGAATTTCAGGACAGCCAGAGAGCTACATGGTGAGACTGTCTCAAAATAATAATAAGTGCTACTACTAATGAAGATTTTTTTCCTGCCTTCTCAGAGAACTGGAATTTAGATCCCAGCACCCATGTTGGATGGCTTACAGGTACTTCTAACTCCAGTTCCAGAGATCCAGTTCCCCCTTCTGGCCTCCCAACCATTACACACACACACACACACACACACACACACACACACACACACACACACGCACGCACGCACAAACTCAGATAGATAGATAGATAGATAGATAGATAGATAGATAGATAATAAAGAAATTTTAATTCTATTCTCTTGGCTTCCATGAGCACTAGGTATGCACATGGTACACAAACATACATGTAGGCACACATTCATACACGTAAGATAAAAATAAATAAATCTTTTTATAAATGGGAGGGGGTGCTGTGGAGATGACTCAGCAATTAAGAGCACCCACAGGGTGGCTTATACTACCCCCTGTAAGCCCAGTTCCAGGGGAGATCTGATGCCTCTTCTGACCTCCATAAGCACCAAGCACGCACTTGTGGTACAATTGCATATGTGGATGCCAAGCATTCACATATAAAAGTGCATGAATCTAATGAAGATAATTTTAAAGATGGGGTCTGGGGCTTAGCTCAGTGACAGAAAACCTGGGTCCTGGCTCCAAAAGTGAAAATAAAAGAAATTGATTAAGGGAGGCTGCAGGGGTGAGAGCCAGGAGGGGTTGGCAAGATAAAAACAGGGGTCAAGGTGAGTTCAAATGTACACCGCCAGCAAAGCCTTCCCAGGCAGCTGAATGAAAACTGTGAACACTGGAAACCAGTTTGTATCCCCCTGCCCCATTCTCAAGGCTGTCTGTACAATGCCACGTACCTTTCCATACTTGCCATATAGTAAACAAGCTCAGTGTGAATGAGTGATTGAGTGAGTGAATGAATGACTGATCAAATGGACTCACGTTCCCCATAACTGGCTGTGAGCCACCTGACATGGGTGCTGGGAACCAAACTCTGGTCCTCTGGAAGAGTAGACTGGGTTCTGAACTACTGAGTTGCCTCTCCAGGCCCATCTCTGTGGTTCTATCAATGCTGAATTATTCTAGAAGCTAGACATATATCACATGCTAACAACAGGGAAAAGGTGCATGAGAAAACTGTTTTAAACTGCAGAGAGATGGGTTGCTGACTACAGATACATGGAAGGTCTAAGAAACATGTGCGAACAGGAGGTGAGAAATGTCACTTCCCTGGTTTCCCAAAGTCCCCAGCATTCCCTTGATATATGCAATGTTGGGCCTTCCTAAGCCATGGCCCTTCTTTGCCCAATAGCCTGCCAGGTCACCGTGGAGCACAGGCTAGGGAAGACAGTCACAACACGGGCTGTTCTCTCTTCTGAGCTTCTAAGAGTGAAAAGTCTCAGCAGGCTAGAACGTATGGTCATCTTTCAAGCCCAATGTCACAGCCAAGGTTTCAGGATAAGGTGAGAGTCCAGCCTTAGTGGAGGGTGTACCTTCATCCCACAGGGAGGAAGAAACACTTTATATGCCGGGCACATGTCTAGATGTTTAGATAATACAGAAAGGAGGAAAAACAAAGATGCCTGAACTCATGAGCATGAGAGACAGAAAGACCACAAAAAAATGTAGATGTAAATTATACAAGATGCTCAGAGTCAGCAGGCGTGATATCCACTCAGGAGAGGCTTGGTGGAAAAGTCCTTACCACACAAGTGTGAGCCCCAGAATTTGGATCCCTGGAACTTACATATGGTGGCTTTCCCTGTGATCTCAGTCTAGAAAAGAGAGTCAGTGTGAGCTGGCTAATGAGACTAGCCGCATGAACAAGCTCTGGGTTTGATTGAGAGACCCTGTCACCATAGCTAAAGTGGATGAGTGTAGAAGGGTAGTTCATCACATCAATCTCAGTTCTCCACATGCGTGTTCTCACATGTACACGAGCACCCACACATGTGTGCCCACACGCATACAAAAAAAAAACCTTATGCAGACATGCACAACACACACATACACACAAGAAAAGAAAAAGAAATTAACAAAGTTATTCTTAAGCTAGCAGAGGTCTGAAAGACTGATTTGCATCAAGCTCGCAGCTGCCTCAATTGACTGCTGAGAGATAAAGCCTCCCACGCTCCCTTTGGGGCAGATGTGGTAAGTGTGATTGTGAAATTCAGTTAGGTGCCTCTGCTGGGTCTGCCTCCTCCTCCACTCCTGAAAACTAGTAACTCAGAGCTCATTGCCTAGTTTTAAGCTCCCCAGCAGCAGGACCCAGGAGAGCCTGTGGGCTGGGAGTCAGAGGTTGGCTCTGCATGTTGATGCAGCATGAGGTACCCTAACATGAGTTACCACTGCCTTCTCACATCTCACCCCTGAATCTGTGAATGACAGCAGCACGAAGACACGGTGCTGTGGCCCAAACCAAGACCCAGACATGCCAGTGTCACCAATGGCTCCACCATTCCCAGCAGCATTGTGCTGGCTAGTTAGTTTTATGTCAGCTTGACATAAGCTAGAATCATCTGTGGGGATGGAGTCTCCTTTGATAAAATGGCTCTATGATTGGGCTGAGCAGAAGCTTTAATGTTCTTAATTAGTGGTTGACATGGGAGGGTCCAGCCTATTGCGGTGGTGTTATCCCTGGGCTGGTGGTCCTGGGTGCTATAAAAAAGCAGGCTGAGCAAGCCAGTAAGAAGCTCTCTTCCATGGCCTCTGCATCAGCTCCTGCCTCCCGGGTCCTGCCCTGTTTGAGTTCCTATCCTGACTTCCTTCAACGATGAACTTTGATGTGAAATGTTGGCTATCTAAAGCCTTTCCTCCCCAACTTGCTTGTGTTTCATCACAGCTATGGTAACCCTAACAGCACAAAATTGGTGCCAGAAGTGGGTGTGTTGCTGTGACAGCCTGACCATGTAGTTTTGTGGGAACTGTGGAAGGTCTTTGGAACTTTGGTCTAGAAAAGCCACCGAGCAGTCAAAGCCCAGTGAGCTGTTTTGTCAGAGCTTGGAAGAGAAGAGCAATAAGAGAATTGCAAAGGAAAATTTGAGATGGCACCTTTGTTCCTTGGGCAGAGGAGGAATCAGAGAAGCATGCGTTATCCCACTGGGTATGTCCCGGAGGTGGGACACGAACCTTCGGGAGCTCCGTGATAAGTGGTGGGGGAGGGGGTGAAGAGAAGGATTGCTGAGTCTAGATTTCCATGTATATAACAGGGTGCTGCCCAACACTACATCTGCCACATACAACAGTAAGATCCTATAGGGACTTTCCAGGGCCATGGCATGAGGTCCACTTCCTGCCTCCATAGTCCCGGATTTGGGCACACTTATCCTTAGCATCAAACGCAGCTAAGTCCTGGCAAACAGGACCCTCCCACCTCGGCTCTGGTCACCAGGCTGGCCTTCTCACATGCTGCTCCTGCTTCCAGAGTCACTGTTCCTTTTTCCAACCACCAATACAGGGTTCAGGCTACCACTCATTTCCCAGTAGATCTTGGTGACTCCACTGCCGAGTGCCTTTAGGCTTCACACTTCCTGTGTCTATACACATCACATTCGCAGAGCTTGTAAAGACACTTATCTCAAGGTCTGGACACTCCACAAGAACAGACACACACAGGGCAGGTGTGCAGGAGGATGGCTGGGTGTCAGGGCAGGTGTGCAGGAGGATGCTGGGTGTCAGGGCAGGTGTGCAGGAGGATGCTGGGTGTCAGGGCAGGTGTGCAGGAGGATGCTGGGTGTCAGGGCAGGTGTGCAGGAGGATGGCTGGGTGTCAGGGCAGGTGTGCAGGAGGATGCTGGGTGTCAGGGCAGGTGTGCAGGAGGATGGCTGGGTGTCTCCAGAGCACTGTTTAAGCCCAGCCCTACCCAGGGTCTTGGCTTCTTGTCTGGGCCACAAGGATAGATTTGTTCTCTTGTGGGTCCTCCCTACACCTGACCGTTAAAGAACAAGGCAGATGAAGGACATAGAATCAGCCACCTGACTCTGAGCTGGATGCCCATGGTGCAATGCTGGTCACACCAGATGCACAAGGCCAGCAACCAGCAGTGCTTCTCCTGGGCCTGTCTTCAATGCTGGGGACAGAGGAGAATGGTGTATACTCCTTCCCAGGGGACCTCAACCCTGAAGCCTATCTTTCCAATGCTGGTGCTACTTCCTTACTAAGTCCCTTCTCCAACCAGGATGCTCTGGGGGAAAAACAGAAGAAAGACCCAGAAGCCACAGTCATTCCTAGTCGGGCTAGGCCAGCCTGGGAGATGCAAGCCAGAGGAACCCACCTCAGAATCATATCTTGCCCATTTCAAAGAGGAAGACCACAGGCTGCTCCATCCTGTGAAAAGAGCCTTGAAGGAAAACAGTGGAGATGCACTTTCCAGGCTGTGGTCTGCAAAACAGTTCATGGCTGCTAGCCCTAGAGATACCAGCTTTTAGAGACAGAACCCCAAACCTGGAAGCCTACAAACCACATCTATCTAGAGAGATTCTGTTTGGAGGACAAGTGTGCTGGTTTCTATGAGATTGGCCTCCATAGTCCCATCTATTTTAATGTCTGGTTCCCAAGTGGTGAACTGTTTGTGAAGAATTAGGAGGTGTGGCCTTGGTGAAGAAGGTACGTTACTGGGGGGAGGAAAACATACAGCATCAACAGCCCATGCCAAAAGCAATTTCAATCTCTCTCTCTCTCTCTCTCTCTCTCTCTCTCTCTCTCTCCCTCCCCCTCTCCCTCCCCCTCTCCCTCCCCCTCTCCCTCCCCATCTCCCTCTCCCTCTCTTTGTGTGCATGCATGTGTACATACCTTCTATCTGCAGATCAGGATATAAAATCTCAGCTACTGATCCAGCTCCATGCCTGCCTGCCTGACATCATGCTTCTCACTATGATGATCACATACTGACCCTCTGAAACTGTAAGCAATTCCCTAATTAAATGTTTTCTTGTATAAGTTGCCTTGGTCATGGTGTCTTTTCACAGCAATAGAACAGAAATTAAGATAGTGAGGTTATAAACTAAAATTAGTTCCAATATTGACAAGCTAGATGGTTTCTCTTAGAATTATAGGCACAGACTATAATCATAGCTACTCAGATGAAATGGCCTGTCTGGAGTTCAAGGTCAACATGGACAACTTAGTAAGACCTTGTCTCAAAAAACAGTACATCAAGGGCTAGGCACCTGTCTCAGTGGTAGGTGCTTTACCCACGTGGAGCACACCCTAGATTAAATCCCCTGCATTAGAAGAAGAAAAAGAAGAATTCAAATGTCCAGGCATGAGAGAAGACTATGGGAAGAAGGGTCCCCCAGGTCCCAGGGACAGAAGTACAAAGGTGGTCAAGCTAAGACCTGGAGCATTGCCAGCAGTGAGCTAAAGACTGAAGTAGACAGCAAGCATGACCCTTAGGACCTCAGTGAGCAGTGTAGGTGTGCAAGGAGATCAGGACATCCTCTGCTGGGCCCTGGCCCCTCCCTTCGACAGCCTTGCCCAGAAATCCACAGTGAAAGACAGAGAGGCAATTTCAGAACCCCACCTGTCTCACCTGGCTCACAACCATCCCTTGGTGGCTGCACCTCTGACAGAAGACAAACACCTTCTGGAAGAAGTCAGAGACTTCCAACAGAGAATGCCTGTCAGCTACTGGGTGTTCACAAAGAATCACAGACTTGCGATCTACCTGATAAACAGTGTGCTTTCACAGTCACACATCTGCTAATCAATCGTTTGGCTTGTGTCTGGCAACACCAGTGTCACCGTGGGGAGACACCCTCATGACTTATTTATAAAGAAAACAGTCAACACAATGACAAACTATAATTGACAGGTGTTTACATCTACTTTGAATATTGGCCTGCTTGAACAGCTCTGTTTAGAAATGGCTAATGTGCTCTTTTTGAAAAAAAATTATTAATATTGGTGAGCATTAGGTACCAATTGGGAAGTTAAAATCTTCCCTAGGATCTAGTATGAATCAGAATAGTCTGGGCAGTTCCCAAATCTAGGCACCAGGCAGCTGTGACCACATAATGAGAGGAAAAATTCATCACAAAAGCAGAAGGCAGAGAAGTACCTGCTTCTTGTCCTCAGTTTTCTTGAAATCTTCGCAAGCTAGCCAAAACAGGACATTTTCCTCACTGAACTCCTTCTTCAAAAATTCCTATAGATAAAGGAGGAGGAAGGGAATTATAGAGTGTTCACACACACACACACACACACACACACACACACACACACACACACACACGCTAGCTTTCTTTAGAAGATGACATGGCAAACGCAGACAGAGGAGCGTGGTTTAATCATCTCTTGAAAAAACTCCACCCGGAAAAACAAAGAAACGTGTTTAATGTTGAAGCAAGAATTTCTTACGCATTTCACCTTAATGGTTTTGACATTGCAAGGCAGAATAAAAATGAAGTGGGGAATCTATTCACATTTTTAAGCTGACAATAAATTACCAAAAAGTAAATTAAAGTGGAAGCTACATCAGCCCTTCCAGACACTGTTTAAACAGAGTGCATTCCTCTAAAGCCAGGCCCTTTTTTTTTTTTAAACAAAAGAAAAGAAAACATATTAAGCCTGTCCAAATCACAGTGATAAAGACCATTTTAAGTTGGAGGTGTGCAGGCTGAGCTGCTGGTGAAGAGTTAGCACACGGTCAGCTCTGCAGCTGCAGTCAAACTTCCGGGGCATCCAGACAATGCCTCCAGTTCTACTCCCCACCCCAGGAACCCCATGGGACCAGTGGCACCTCAGCCCGTCGATTAAAAAGCCAAATTGCCAAGGATCAGTATTGAAATTCATGTGTGACCCTCTAATAGGCAGCATCAGTCATACTGACAGGAAGAATTATAACTAGTGTTAGCCTTTCCCTGTCTGTCAGTCCTTCCCTGTCCGTCAGTCCTTCCCTATCCGTCAGTCCTTCTCTGTCTGTCAGTCCTTCCCTGTCCGTCAGTCCTTCCCTGTCCGTCAGCACTCCTTTGGGAAGATTCCTTTCTCAGCTTCCCTTTGTCAGTTAGCATCCAGTCACTCTCACCAGGAGTGATGCATCCAGAGAGGGTCTGAGACTGGAGAGAATGAACCCCATGCCAGAGAGACCCAGATCATCCCTGCCAGTCCTGGAAAACCTTCCTCTGGATCCCACACTAGCAGAGCACCCTCCCCATCACCTCACTCCCCCTAACTATATAAAAACCAGAGACAGGCTGCATGTCCCTTGGAGTCCAAGTTGGTCATGGGAGATGAGCAGTTCTTAGTCTGTAGCTGGAGCAAACAGTGTTAACCTTGTCCAGTGCCCCCACCCTCACTGCCCATCACACACACATATAAGCTTCTCCTACTGCATCAATTCCAATGAACAACGAAAAGGCAAACCCTGAATCTGGTCACGCCTTCTGGATCTTCCAGAAGATTCTCCAAGGAGGTTGACCACTTGGATGTGTCCTTGAGGCCTTGGCTGTTGCTGCTGCTGCTGCTGCTGCTGCTGCTGCTGCTGCTGCTGCTGCTGCTGCTACTGCTGCTGCTGCTGCTGCTGGAGCTTCCTTCACTGTCCTGGATGTCTACAAAACACAGTTCAGACAGAGAGTGTCACCACCCAAAGATGTTCCGTGCAGGCAGCACACATGAGGATATTATTGTAAGTTATACACTGCAGGGTCATCAGCACCATCACTACCAAACCAACATGCACTAGGGTCTGTCACAATAGACTGGGCTACTGAGATGGGAGTCATTGTTCCCTCTGTTGTTCAGGCAAACAAAAACAAAAAACTAAAACCCAACAAGCTAGGTTAAGACAAAAAAAAAAAAAACAACACTTTCATTTATTTGCCCTTTCTATTACATCCTACTAAGCCCCAGTCTGTCCACTGGCCCTTGAGTCTCTCTGTAGGCCCCTCCCATGGACCCCTGACTTAGCATTGGCTCTTTTCCCTTTTGCTCAGTTATAGTGATTCTATGGATCTGGAGGCTCCTATACAGCAATATCTTCAGCAACTTCCTTATATGTGTGGCAGGGCCAGGATGAGGACCATCACACCAAGAGCTGTCAAGATATGGGACATCAAGATAAATATCTTTATGTGATAGGGTGTTTTTTTTAATTCAAAATTAACAGCTAAAGATAATAATGGAGCTAAGTATGTGTGTGTGGGGGGGGGGTAGAATGCCTGCTAACATGTGCAGAGTCCTGGGTTCAGAGTCCAAGGCCAAGAACAAAGAAAACTGTTGACCAGCAAATGCCCACATTAGTCCCCATTTCCCTCTCCTATGAGCCTCCAGTGTGGTTTCGCATCACACTCAGCCGGTTTTAAGGTTCTGTTGTCCAGTTTGCTGTGGAGGTCTCTGCGTTAGTCTAGTTTAGTTTTTTGGGTTTTTTGAATGTCATATCTCTAAAACCATAGCCAGGGATGTGGCTCCGATGGGAGAGTACTCCTAGCACACACAGAGCCCTTGGTTCCTTCCTTATACAAAAGCAGCCATGGTAACCCTGCTTAGGATCCTAGCACTTGGGAGGTAGAGAGATCAGTTCAGTCATCCTTGGCTACATAGTTCAAAGCCAGCTTGAGAGACATGAGACACTGTCATGAATGAATGAATGAATGAAATGTCACTGGCTCCAAGGCAGCCCCCTAACCTGCTGGCACATAAGGTGAATGGGTGACTGCATGGAACATCTTACATTGGCAGGTTTGACATTTAACACACTCTTTATCAAAGAAAAAGTGACAGAGGATCTCAGACAATCACACCAGGGCCACTGAAGGAGGAAATGAAGCACAAAGCATGTCTACAGACCTGACCCAGTTCTGGAATCATGAAAAACTAGTGGCATATCATTTGGGTTGTGCCCATATTCAAAGCCCAACATGATAAAGGCCGTGGTAAACCCATGCATGCATTTGAAGAGGATCCTCAGAGCTGAAGGTTATCTAAGGATTCAAGGTGGAAGTACAGAGTATGGATCTCTTTGTGTTGTGTTCCCGACACAAAGAAATGAGAAGAATCTAAAGTGATAGATGTGGCAATTACTCTGACCTGATCCTCATATAACATACTGGCAAATGCCTCATCATATCCAACAAATATATAAAATTATTATGTCTCCAATGGAGGACAATAAACAGGAAGTCCATCTGAGAGCAACACTCTGTGAGTCTTTCTCCCCCTTTCTGAAAAGAACGACCTACCAAGGGAACTGTATTTACAGCTAGCACAACACTAGAAACAAGGTTATATTTAAAAACAAATAAGTAAATAAAGCTTGAATCTAGGAGAAAATAAACTTTCAATTAAGAGACCAACAAAGTAAATCACTTTTAAAGCATGATTGGAAAAAAATCTTAGAACTTATTAATCACTGAAAATAGCTAAAATATTTTTTTAAGAAAATTCATATCAGAATAGACTAAACTTGGTCCCAAGGAATTGGCTTGGCTGGTAAAAAGCCTCCTGTATAAGCCTGAAGACCAGGGTTTGATTTCCAGCACCCACAGGTGAGCTTAATGTAAGCCCCAGGCCACTGAGAGATTCCATTTCAAAAGCAAAGTGCACAGCTACTAAGGACCACTCAAAAGTTATCCACTGGCTTCAACACATATGCATGTACACTTACATGCATATCTGTACACACACATGCACACACAGAGACAGAAAGAGAGCAAAGCGGGGTGGGGAGAATGCCAGACTTAATAGTTGACAGCTGGTGTTCTTGTAGGATGCAAACAACACATCCTAACCTTGATTTTTGTTTGGTTTTTTGAGAGAGGTCTCACCATGTCGTCTATGCTAGCCTAGAACTCACAATCTTCTCTCCTGGCCATTCCAAGGTTGGAATTGCCTGTCTGTGCCACCACATGCAGATCCACACCTTAACCTTTTAATTTCTGGGGCTCCATCTCCTGCACCTCTATAAAACAGCATCAGAAATGTAGAGACAGTATTCAGATGCTCATCGTTATGACAGATACTCATAATAATGTGAGAAATTATTTGCGCCAGTGCCATTTTTCTCGTCAAAGCAAACTCCCTAGAACACTTTACCAAATGACCCTGCTGACTTTTCAAAGTGACTCTCCCCAGCTTATGGGTAAGAAATGAGTGCCTGGCTCCTATCTATCATGAACTGTCAATCCCTGGACACAGTTTATCCCCACATATCAGATTTTAAAATCATCATTACAAGAGATGTCCTGAAGCAGGACTCATTCCACCAAGCATCCCTCTAACTCCCCTCTGTCCTCTGCCTCAACAACACAGTTTGACCATTTACTCCACTGTCCCAGCAGATCCTTGAAGTAAATGAACAGCAGGACACAGTGCACTGTTCTAGGAACTACCTCCAGCAGCCACACATCCTCTTCCATGTTTTCAATTGTGGCTTGAAAGGATGCCAGAATTCTTGGCACTCTTTTAAATAATCAATCACACCATACTAGGGGGTTCACCACCACCTTGCTCTCTGGCAAATAAATGCTCTTGGTGGGTTGGACTCAGGTATTTGAAAGCTGGCTCTACTGCTGGGGAGATACAAACTGCCCCATTCCTGCTGATGTTCATCAAATCTGTGGGTTAGTTTTTTGTGGCAACTCTAAGTTGAACAAAAAGTGAGATGGCCTCTTTGGTACCAGAGGTCAATCCCTAGCACCCACACACATACATACACCCATAACAATACCTATATAAGCCCAGTGTTAGGGAGGCAGAGGCAGGAGGATTGCTGGGACCCACTGACAAGGCAGTCAAGCTGAATCACAGAATCACAGGTTCAGTGAGAAATCATGTCCCAAAATAACATGGAGGAAGTGATTAAGGAAGGCACGTGACATCAATCTCTGACTTCCACACATATGTTGTGCTCATGCACATGCACACACACATAAAGTCATCCAACTCCAGATCCATTATTTAGACTGCCTCCTTAAATGACTTGTCCTGGATGACATGTCTAAAGAATCACTACCTGGACTCTGGGACCTATCTGACCCCATCAGAATTATCTTCATAGGACTCTGGGGCCTTTGGAAAACAGAAAATGATAGTCTCTCACAGGTACGCTCTGGAGCTATTATCTCCCTGGCATCAGGAAATAATAATACAGTGTGGTTTTTCAGGGGAGGCTTAGAAAGGAATTCTCAAAATCCCTGGTTACTGGTGTTTTGGCTTCAGAACTTGTGTGTGTGTGTGTGTGTGTGTGTGTGTGTGTGTGTGTGTTTAATTATGTGTATATATGTAAGGGGTATGCACACATGAGTGCAGTGCCCAAGGAGGCCAGAAGAGGGCATCAGAGCTGGCGTTCCAGGTAGTCATGAGATGCTGGATCAGCATGCTGGGAACCAGTCAAGCCTTCCCAGAGTAGTATGCACTCTTAGCTGCTGAGCCTCTTTTGGACTTCAGTTCTCTTAACTAAAAAAAGTCCCTCCTTTTGTCTATCTCTGCCACTGTAACTTTCCCACAGGATTCTGCTCCCAGCTCCTGTCATGTGTTTTCACTTTCCTTGGATATTGGTTTGGCTCTTTTCCAAGACTTCAGATTGACTTTAAGGGTTTTGTTGTTTGTTTTTCAGTACTGGGGATTGACTCCAGGAGCTCGCACATGCTAGGCAAGGGCTTTACCACTAAACTATGTTCCCACCCACACTTCTCCTTCTTCCCCCCTCCTCTCCCTCCCTCTCCTCATCTTCATGCTGAGAAAAGGTTACTCAGGCTGGCCTTGAACTCATTCTGTAGATAAGTAATGAGCTTGGCAATCCTCCTGCCTCAGACTCCTGAGGAGCTGGGATTACAGGTCCATGCTATCAGACACAGCCTGATTTTAAGTCTGATTAAGATTTTTGTTGTTCTTTGGCAGTGGTGGCACATGCTTTTTGTCTCAGCACTTGGGAGGCAGAGGCAGGTAGATCTCTGAGTTCAAGGCCAGCCTGGTCTACAGAGCAAGTTTCAGGAAAGCCAGGGCTACACAGAGAACCCTGTCTCTAAAAAATCGGGAAGGGGGGGAGATTTGCTGTTACAACAAACAGATTTTCAACATCAGCAAACACAATTCATCTAATGGCATCTATACTTTGTCTATTGTTTCATTTTTAAAATAACATACCTGAGGCAAACTGCTTTATAAAACAAGAGGTTTATTTGGCTCATTGATTCAGCTCTCAAAGGCTCCAGATCTAAAGAGTATATCTGTAAAATGTTTCTTCTATCTTCCTAATACCTCACAATGGGAACTGCATTTCAAGACAGGAACTTGGAGACAGATTCAAACTGCACTCAGATCATAGCAAGCCATCATCGCCAGGCTCCCGAAAGATGGATTACCAGTCCACTCTATCTGGCATCTCCTGAGAAGTCACCCTGAATTCAGGGCACTTCTGTTACTCAGTGTCCCCTGCTCAGAAGATTTAATCTACTTTTTTTATATAGACTAAAGGATCCTGCACTATCTCAGCTCACTTTAAATGTGACATTTCACCTAGTAACAAACAAGAGAAAGAATAACTTTCCCCAGTAGCAAGCAAGCTTGCTTCTAAACTAAAAGCATGGTGGCACACATCTATAATCCCACACTTAGAAGCAGTGGCGGGAAGATCCTCGGGAGTTCAAAGCCAGGCTGATCCACATAGGGAGCTCCAGATCAGCCAGGATTATATGGGGAGACCTTCTCAAAATACTAATATTAATAACTAATCCTAGTATTGACAATAAAAACAGAAAAAATAAAGCAAAACCAGGATTTCACAACTGCCTAAACCTTGTTGAAATCTGAAAAATTCAAGTACTTATTTATATGCATCGGTGGGTGGGTGAGTTCATGCCTGCGAGTACCTGTACACACACAAGTGTGTGTCTGTGTGTGCTGTGGACAGGCCAGAGGCCCACAGTACCCCAGTGTCTTCCTCAGGCACTTTCCACCTTGGTTTTTGGGTGGAGTCTCTCACTTTTATCCAGAACAAGCTGGTTCTGCCAGGCTAGTTAGCCATAAGCCTCCAGGATCCTCCTCTCCTGCTTCTGTCTCCCCAGGATGGGGATTACAACCACAAACTAAGCCAGCTTCTTCTGCCTGGGTCTGGGGATCCCACTCAGGTCCTCTTGCATTCAGAGCAAGCACTCGGCTGCTGGAGCAGCTCCCGAGCCTGCTCATCCCTTTTCATGGACACATTCTCATTTTAGATGATTAGGCAAGAAAGCAGGCTTAGAATGCCCAGGTGGGAGAAAATACATTAAACATGTTTTTCTAGCAGCTTTAAGATTTCTCAAGCTATAAGAAGCAATTTGCAGTAATATTAGTTTGTCTTAATTTTTTTCTGTTTATGCTTTGCAACGAAGAAAAGGGTTCTATCATTGCTTGTCTGTTTTATTTTCCTTTTTACTCATTCCTGCCTCTTTTCAGACCCTCAAGTTCTGCCTGACCCTAATTTTTCAGTAAATTTATCTTTAGCTGATGGCAATACCACTTACAAATTGTTGGCCAGGTGTGAGATTGCGCTCCACACTTTCATATGGGTTGTATCATTTCGGCCTCGCAAAGCACTCTTGTGGGACATTTATAGCATCCCCATTTTACGGATAAAGAAGCTGAGACCTGTAAGGGTTGCCTCGATAGGAAATGGAAATCCTGATACAAAGGCAGGCAGTGTGGCTTCAGAGCACCTGTTCTTCCCCACAAGGCTCCACTCACTGTTGTCTTTGATTTTGGCTTCTGCTCAGCTTTATATTGAGAGGCCAGAAAAGAACAGCTTCAAAGAGGCTGACAACAGCAGGGTGTGGTGGCACATACCTTTAGTCCTAGCATTTGGGAGACAGAGTCACGTACATCTCTGAGTTCAAGGCCAGCCTGGTTTATATGAGTTCAAGGCCAGCCTGGTTCAACCAGAGCTCTGTGGTGAGATCCTGGAGACTGAGAGCAGGGAAGAGTAGTAATAATAATCACAGTGTAGGGGAAGACCGAGAAGCTTGAAGTCAGTCTGTGCTGGGGGAGTCGGTGGGAGTAGAAGCCCTGTAAAGCTGAGGGAGGAACATCTAGCACACAGAATGTACAGTTTCGTTCCCATCAGTGCTGCCCCATCCATGTGGTTTCTGACTTTAGTAAAAGCCTCTCTCCAAAGATGTGTGCAGCACTACCATGCAGATGGCTAGAGCATGTTCCTTGCGATCCATTCCGTAATACATTATTTATAGTAGCTATGATGTCACGGCTAATCGAGACTTACTCCAGACAGGAATTCCCTAGAAATCCATACTCAAAAGGCATCTGCAGCACTCAGCAGACCTGAGCGTTTGCAGTTTAGATTTCTGCTTGTACTCTGTAGGGAGATTCGTGTAAGGACCTTGAGTAGACAATTTCCCCAATCCAAATAATATTTTAATAAGCTCTCAACATCGCAAAGGCAACTTACATCTTCACAGGCTCTGCTCTAAGTCCTCACAAACTCACAGCACATTAAAGGACACAAAGAATACATTCAAATCCAAGGAAAGGCCAGGATGTTAGCCCTAAATTCCAAAGCAGTTAGACATAACACCCCCACCTTCCTTTCAAGTATTTTCCTTTGAGTCCAGTGTAGTGGTTCTCGATAATTCAGAATCTAAAGGCTGAGAGGGAGGAGGACCAGGCCAGCCTCAGCTACATAGCGAAGTCCCCAGGCCAGTGTGAGCTCTAAAAGACCCTGGTCCATAAAATTAAAACAAAAAAGAAGCTGGGGGGAGGCACAAGAAAGAAAGAAAAGGGAAGAAAAACAGACATGTTCCTTTGCGTGAGTTTCAAGGGAAGGTCACACCCACAAAACTTATTCAAAAAGTTTGTATCTCCTACACCACATCAAGCATAATACATTAAAAAAAAAAAAAGTTACATCCCAATATAGAATCAGAGAATCTGTTTGTTTTAACGGGTGATCTGCTTAAGACTCCACAGAAACTGGGTCATGGAAATCCTGTATCTAAATATTACTTTATGTATTTATCACTCCAGCTATCTAGCCTGTGAGAACTACCTTACAGGCATGCAAAGCCCCAGCTAGCAAGATAGAAATGCACCGCAGTTAGGAAAAAGAAAAAATAAGAGAGATGAAATTTCAAAGTTTTAAAGCAGGCTTACTAAGAACCAGCACATAGAACAAGAACAGAAAAACAGGCCACAGAGGTGGATTGTGAGACTGACCAGAGCTGGGGTCTCAAAGGCAAGTGTGCACAGAAGTCCCTCAGCCCCGCTCCATCCCTGGGCAAGCCAAGAACATGTTCTGAAGGGGCTGGGGTAGCTCTTACAGTCCATGCTCCGGTCCACCTAGAAGTTCCAAACCACCACTGCCTTCTCAAAGCTGCCTCGTAGGAGAAAGATAGGGGTTCAGGGCTCCCTGCTGCCCTTGGGTCCAAAGAGAAAAGAATCCTCAACATCCTCTTTTGGGTGGACTAAACAACAGATGGTCACACTTCCCAGCCAGAGGGAAGGAAATAAGGGTGCCACGCTGTTGTTTGTTCCCTCCAAAGAATCCCCATCTTCTAAGTAGCAAGAGGATCCCCCTCCCAAAAAAAATGGCTCCCAAGCGGGGTGGGAATAATCCCAGGCCCTGTCACTGACTTTCCTAGTCTCCAACAATGGGGCCTGACATTTATGTGTAAATGTACCTTTCCTCCCCCACACTCTTTCCAGTCTCTAACTCACTTCAAGATAAGGAACTTCTGGGCTAGAGGTGTGGCTCAGTGGTAGAGCACTTACCCAACATGCACAGGGCCCTGGGTTAATCCCAAACCCTGTAAAAATTGTCAGAATCAGTCGTGCTTTCTTTGTATGTGAAGGGGTGGGCAGTTTTAAGGCAAGATGTTCCTGTGTAGCTGTGGCTAGTCTCAGACTCCCAGCAAACCCAAGCCTCAGGCTCCCAAGCACACTAGCACTCATGAATTAGCACCTACATCTGTTTTCTTTCTTGCTTGATTGGTTGGGTTTGTTGTTGCTGTTATTTTTTGGTGTGTGTGTGTGTGTGTCTTTGTAAGAGTATGTGTGTATGTCTGAGGGTGTGTGTGTCTTGTGTGAGTGTGTATCTGTGTGTTTGTATGTATACCTGTGTATGAGTATGTGAGTGTGTCTGTGTGTCTTGTGAGAGTGTGTATATGTGTGAGTATCTATGTGTGTGTGGTTTGTGTGTGAGTGTGTGTCTGTTTGTTAGTGTCTAGTGTGAGTGTGTATCTGTGTGTGTTTGTATGTATATCTGTGTATCAGTATGTGAGTGTGTCTGTGTGTGTCTTGTGAGAGTGTGTGTATGTGTGAGTATCTATGTGTATGTGGTCTGTGTGTGTTGTGTCTGTGTGTGAGTGTCTTGTGTGAGTGTGTATCTGTGTGTGTTTGTATATGTGTCTGTGTGTGTATCTGTGTGTGTCTTGTGAGAGTGTGTGTATGTGTGAGTATCTATGTATGTGTGGTCTGTGTGTGAGTATATGTGTCTGTGTGTGAATATGTATATCTGTGTGTGAGTGTATGTGTGTGTGTCTATGTGTAAGTATGTGCCTGTGTGTTTGTATGTGTGTGTGAGAGAGTATGTGAGTGTGTGTCTGTGTGTATGAATGCATGTGTGAATGTGTGTCTGTGTGTGAATGTGTCTATGTGTAAGTGTGTATGTGTCTTGTGTGTGTCCTGTGTGAGTGTGTATCTGTGTGCCTTTGTGTCTGTGTGTGTGTCTGTGTGTGTGAGTGTATGAAGTGTATGTGTCTTGTGTGTGTCCTGTGTGAGTGTGTGTCTGTGTGTGTGAGTGAATGTATGTCTGTGTGTGAGTGTATGTGTGTGTGTCTATGTGTGTCTGTGTGAGTGTGTGTCTGTGTGAGTGTATGTGTCTATGTGTGTCTGTACAAGTGTGTATGTGGCTTGTTTGTGTCTGTGTGTGTATGCGTTTGTGTCTGAGTGTGTATATCTGTGAGTGTGTCTGTGTATGTGAGTGTGTGTCTGCATGTGTCTGTGAGTGTATGTCTGTGTGAGTGTGTGTCTGTGTGTGAGTGTGTGTCTGTATGTGTCTGTGTATGTGAGTGTATGTGTGTACTGTATGAGTGTTTGAGTGTATGAGTACATGTATGTGTGTCTGTATTTCTGTGTGTGTGTGTTTGTGTATGTGAGTGTGTGTCTGTATGTGTGTGTGCTTGTGTGAGTGTGTGTGTCTGTGTGAGTGTGTCTGTATGTGTGAGTGTGTGTATCTGTGTATGTCTTATTTGAGTGTGTTTGCGTATGTGAATACATTTATGTATGTCTGTGTATGTGAGTGTGTATGTCTCGGTGTGTGTGTCTGTGAATCTGTGTGAGTGTGTTTGTATGTGTGTCTATGAGTGTGTATGTCTGTGTGCCTGTGTGTGAGTGTGTGTGTATGAGTCCTGTGTGAGTGTATGTGTGTTTGTGTATGTGAATGTGTGTGTGTCTGTGTGTGAGTGTGTGTTTGTGTGAGTGTGTGTATGTATATGTGAGTGTGTGTTTGTATATGTGAGTGTGTGTATGTATATGTGTGTGTGTTTGTGTATGTGAGTGTGTGTATGTATATGTGAGTGTGTTTGTGTATGTGAGTATGTATGTCTGTGAATCTGTGTGAGTGTGTTTTATGTGTGTCTATGAGTGTGTATGTCTGTGTGTCTATATGTGAGTACATGAGTGTGTATGAGTCTTGTGTGAGTGTATGTGTTTGTGTATGTGAGTGTGTGTCTGTGTGAGTGAGTGTGTGTTTGTGTGAGTGTGTGTGTGTGAGTGTGTCTGTATGTGTGAGTGTGTGTATCTGTGTGTGTCTTATTTGAGTGTGTTTGTGTGTGTGAATACATGTATGTGTGTCTGTGTATGTGAGTGTGTATGTCTCGGTGTGTATGTCTGTGAATCTGTGTGAGTGTGTTTGTATGTGTGTCTATGAGTGTGTATGTCTGTGTGTCTGTGTGTGAGTATGTGAGTGTGTATGAGTCATGTGTGAGTGTATGTGTGTTTGTGTATGTGAGTATGTATGTCTGTGTGTGAGTGTGTGTTTGTGTGAGTGTGTGTTTGTATATGTGAGTTTGTGTTTGTGTATGTGAGTGTGTGTATGTATATGTGAGTGTGTGTTTGTGTATGTGAGTATGTATGTCTGTGTGTATGTGTGTCTGTGAGTCTGTGTTTGTGTGTCTATGAGTGTGTATGTCTGTGTGTCTATGTGTGAGTATGTGAGTGTGTATGAGTCTTGTGTGAGTGTATGTGTTTGTGTATGTGAGTGTGTGTCTGTGTGAGTGAGTGTGTGTCTTTATGTATGAGTGTGTATCTGTGTGTGTCTTATGTGAGTGTGCTTGTGTGTATGAATACATGTATGTGTGTATGTGAGTATGTATGTCTCTGTGTGTGTGTCTGTGAATCTGTATGTGTTTGTATGTGTGTGTCTATGGGTGTGTATGTCTGTGTGTCTATGTGTGAGTATGTGAGTGTGTATGAGTCCTGTGTGAGTGTATGTGTGTTTGTGTATGTGAGTGTGTGTCTGTATGTGTGAGTGTGTGTTTGTGTATATGAGTGTGTGTCTATATGTGTGAGTGTGTGTTTGTGTATGTGAGTGTGTCTGTGTGTGAGTGTGTGTCTATATGTGTCTGTGTATGTGAGTGTATCTGTGTGTGAGTGTGTGTCTGTATGTGTCTGTGTGTGTGTGTTGTATGAGTGTTTGAGTGTATGAGTACATGTATGTGTGTCTGTATTTCTGTGTGTGTGTTTATGTATGTGAGTGTGTGTCTGTATGTGTATGTTTGTGTATGTGTATGTGAGTGTGTGTCTCTGTGTGTGTGTGTCTGTGAATCTGTGTGAGTGTGTATGTCTGTGTGTCTGTGTGTGAGTATGTGAGTGTGTATGAGTCCTGTGTGAGTGTATGTGTTTGTGTATGTGAGTGTGTGTGTATGTGTGTGTGTTTGTGTATGTGAGTGTGTATGTGTGTGTCTGTATATGTGAGTGTGTGTGTCTGTGTGTGTGTATTTGTGTGTGTGTGCATCTGTGTGTAGAGGAGGCTTCATGTAGCTCTGATTGGCCTTGGCTTGCTATGTAGCAAAGGACGATCTTGAATTTCTGATCCTCTACCTCTCTGGTCCTAGAATCCACCATGTTGTGCTGGGGATTGAGTTCAGAGCTCTGTGACTACCGGAGAGGCATTCTCTTAACTGAACTACATTTCCAGCCCCAGCTCACATATTTCTCTTTGTATGTCTGTTCCTGTGTGTGCTGGTGTACGTGTACAAGAGCAAGTGAAGACTCGGGTGTCTCTCCCAGGCACTGTCTACCTTGTCTTTTGATAGTCTCTCACTGGCCAGGAACTACTAAACAGGTGAGGCTCTGTGGCCCTGGAGTTCCTGGGATCCACCTAACTCCTCCTCCCCAGTGGTGAGATACAAGTGCCCACTACTCTCAGGCTTCCGAGTATCAGGTAGCCCTGGACCAGAGTCAGATCTTGTCTGCTTCTTTGCAAATGAGTAGCCATGATGAGTTCCCACCCCTGGGGACCCACCTTCCCTTATTCAGAAACAGGTGCTGAGTACTAGTCAGGCTTGGAGGAAGGTCACTCTCAAGGAGGTAGAAATGCCCAGTGCCTCTATGGATAGAGAAAAAGGAAAAAAAGGGGGGGGTTGAAAAGGACAGACCAGGTGGAGGCAGCAAGGCGACCCTGGGCACTAGGCATGGTCTTCAAGAGACGGGAACCAGGGAAAGTGAAAGGGAAGTTTGTCCCTGAAAGTCTGCAGGGACTGTTTCACGTAATAGACGCCTCCTGACAGCCCTTATCAAGGGACTGCTGTCTCCCTTTTCTCTCACGGCCACCCCAGGCTGCTGCAGTGGACAGCTATCTGAGGGAAGCAGAAGCCACGAGAATATATTTAGTACAGTATAAACAACAAGTTCTTAGAAGCCAGCATGAGGGGCTAAGGGGATCACTGAGCTCAAGAACGGAGGTGTCTGCTTCCCCGTGAGAGCTCTAGGAAATAGCCCGTCTAGACCCTGCTTGAGTATTGAAATCTTCTGCTCTGAGGAAAGAAGCCAAACAGAAAATGGAGGAATGGCTGCTACTGAGGCTACATTGCACCTCCTGCCTGCCCATCTTGTCTGACGGGCACGGTGGGACCCAAGCAGGCGAAGCTAATGTCTTCTAGAGAAAAAGACCATGTTATCTCAGCCTTTCCAGGCTTGCAGGCTTGTCTTGCCCACCCCCAGCCCCAGCCCCAAAGCCTAGCCTATGAGTTTCTACAAATGTGAGTTTGCTCAACCACCAAGACGCTCCACTGCCGAGTTGTTAAAAAAAAATACGTTAAATTTCTGTGCAGATTGTCACCTTCAAATAAAAACTTAAGCCCAGCAATAACTCTGAAATGTTCCCAGGGTTTAATAGGATGATGTAAAGGAAACTTCTCTGACAAGCCATATAGCTGGCTGGCTACAGAGTCTGCCTGGCTTTTACTTTGGTTCTGGGGTAAGGTCTTGCCAGTTATGAGCAGTATAGGCTATAACTAGAGGACAAAACCCTCTGAGGAGTCAGGGTACATGCTAAAAATGCAGTTGACTCTTCCTGCTTCCCTAGGGTCTGCAGGATTGAACTAGGGTCTGACTTTTATCAAGCATCCTCTTCGCCCACCTGATAGGCAAAACATAGTTTGAGAGACCTCAGAAATGAGACAGAGGACCTCAAATCTTAGAAATGAGTGGAGCTTACAGCTCTTAGCTTATGGATACCATCTTTGATAAGATTTAGCTCCTCGGCCACACATAAAATGCTCTGGAGGAGACAGGCTTGCCGGCAGCTCCAAGTCCAGGCTCTCACAAGGGTGCACCCAGCTTTGATGAGGCCTGAGTTAGAGATTTTGGAAAAACTCTTTAAAAGCAAAGATAGGTGGAATGTCACTCTGTGACAGACCACTTGCCTACATGTATAAGGCCCTGGGTGTGTCCCAGCATCACAAGAAAAAAAATAATCAAAACTACCCTCCCCTAAGTCCTTAACAATCCTATGGATGGTTTGTTTGCCTGTTGCCCACCCTCTCTGTAAGGAGCTCTCACCCTCCTTCTCTGTAAGGACCCCCCCCAAAGGAGACCTCACCCTCTCCCTCTCTCATTTGGCTCCTTCTTTCCTTACTGTTTGGTAGGCAGGGGCTGGAGTCTTTCACAAGAGTGGCAGACCTTAGACCCACAAATTTCAAGGAAACTGAGCTTTGGCATTCAAGACACCCAACAGCAACCCCTGCTGTTAACTTCTGGCCTTTCTAATCAGAGGTGTGGGCAAACGTCGTCATCAGTTAAAGTCTGCTGCCCTGGAATAGGTACATGCTACTAATGTGTCTGAAATTGCCCTTCAGTTTGGGAATGCAACGTGACCATATGCAAAAGCATCTAAAATCCATTTATCTGTCATGATTCAGTGGTTCTATTTGTATTATATTCAGGCCAAATATAATTCAAAGCAACAAGGAACCTATGCGGGGCTATTCACAACTGCTCTAACAAAAAAACAAAAAAACCCAAAAAAACAAAAAAAAAACAAAAAAAAAAAAAAAAAAAAAAAAAAAAAAAAAAAAAAAAAAAAAAAAAAAAAAAAAAAAAAAAAAAAAAAAAAAAAAAAAAAAAAGGAAGAAAGCTAGTAGCTCACACACCTTTATCATGTATCCAGCACTGCGTCTGGAGCTTCTCATGTTTAGCTGCTGGCCCTACTATTAGCAACCTGAACACATATTTATCAGAATTAAATTAGTTAAGGGCCAGCAAGATGGCTCAGTGGGTAAAGATACTTGTATCCGCATCTGATGACCTCAGTTAGATTACTGGGACCCATTTTCACGAGCTGTCCTCTCTTCTCCACATGCAAGCTGTGGCATGCACACAGACACACACACACACACAGACACACACACACACACACACACACACACACAGGCACACACACACGATAAATGTAAATTAAAATTTTAAAAAATAAACATGTAGTTAAGTCCACAGCTTTCTGAAACCCACCGTACAGAGGTTCCTCAAGCCTCAATCTGTCATATGTTGATATGCCCCACTACTTTGAGCCTACCTATGACTTAGCAACCATTTCCCTGATGCCCTGAATATTTAGCAAATGGCTCTTGCAAGCCACACTGAGCCAGCACCAGCACAGCTCTGTGGCACAGAAAGGTCCAAGGACATTCATTATTCAGTGTCATCGAGTGACAGAATCAAGTTTGGAATCAGAGGTTTAACTCCAGTGCCTAGAATCAGACCACCACTCCGTGGCCTGTATCAGCCATCAACACTCACAAGGGAATCTGACCACACGGACATCACTAATGGACCACTTTAATTCATATTAGGCAACAGTGCAAACTCTTTACAAATAACTCCATGAAATCTGACTTTAGTAGGGTCGTCTTAAATATTTAATGAAATAATTTGCATGAGTTGATGGGCGGAGGGCAGGCTCCAATTAAGCACTTAAAGCTACACTTTGTACATCCTTACTCCCCACAAAGAAGTTGCACAGCTGGTGAGTGATGGCAGTGGGATTCAATCTGTCTGATTGCAGTCGCTTAACCACAGTTGATGTCTAGGTGAAAAGAGGAAGCCGCCTGACACACAGTGAATCTCCGGGCGACAGGAAAACAAGCCGACCAGAGTCAAGCAAGCAAACACACGTAGGTTTGAAAGATCCACCAAGTAAGCGTGGAACAGGTCACCCAACACCCTGGCTTCAGAACCCCACCCCTCCGACGCGGCTGTTCTAAGGGTAAAAGAGAGGAAAGCACAGGCGTCAACACAGCTCCTGGCCACAGCATAAGCCATCAAAGAGTGTTAGGTGTTATTACGAACAAAAAAAGATGACAGGATTCGAATCACCGTTTCTGCACTGTGGGTTCTTTGTCTTGCCAAGTTGCCCCAAACTGTGGGTCGGGCTGGTCCAGGGGTTAAGACAAAGTGACTCCTTCGCCGTGTCACACAAGTACCTCCCCAGCCCTGGTGTTTAGCCACCTTGGGACTCCACTTTTTTGGCGCCCCGGGGCCCGGCCCCTCTGAGGATGCAGAGGTCCGGTGGAGCATCCTTTACTCAGCCCGCGGCTGAGGCTGCACACAAGAGGGGAGCCTGGCTCCCACGCTGCTTCCGAGTGGGGGGCTGTTCTGTGTCTCCAGAGAGGCTCCCAGACCTTCTCTAGAAAAAAAAGCTGCTGTGGTTCCAGCTTCAAGCTTAACTTCCTCCCGGGGCGGCTCCTCGGCTCTGCGCTCCCGCCGCGGCTGGGACAGAGAGAGCGGGGAGGAGCGCAGCTGCTGTCCGGGCGGCACCGCGAGCCGCTCCAGGGGACCCCACGACCCGGTCCTTCCCGCGCCCCAGCGCCCACAGCCGCTTACCAGACGGCGGACGCTTCCTGCTCAGTCGGCTCACGGCACGGGTGAACATCGCCGAGGGCGCCCGGAGGACGGAGCAGCCGGGCAGCGCGGCTGCTGAGCCCGAAGAGGGTAAAGAGGAGGAGGAGCCCGCGCGACGCCGCCCCTCCAAGCCCCGCCTGCCGCCTCCTCTCCACCGAGCTCCCCTCTCCCTGCCCACCCGCGCCCGTGGGCACTGAGTCCAGCCCCCAGCTACCCGCGCAGGGCAGGGCGCGGTGGCCTCGGGTGACCCTCAGCTCCCGCGCACATCCCGGTCCCTCTCCTCGCGGCCTGGGAGACGCACAGCATTCCGTGTCCCTGCCAGGCCGAGTCACCTCACAGATCACCCCCTAGTCCACCCGACTCTGACTCCGTGGGTGCGCGGCCTATTCACACCGCGGATGCCCGGGAGGTGTCACCAGAGTCGGGAGCCAAGCTGTGGGAACCCACTCCTGCCCACGCCACGCCTTGTACCCCGGCTTCGAGGCTCTGGAACAGACATACCTCGGAGAACCGCTGCCGGAGCCTTTGCGGTTCCAGCGCGGATCGGAGCGCGCCGGAACATTTTTAACTTGGACGACACTTGGGTGCAGTCTCAGGAGGACCTTTACGCACAACTGCCGGAATCCTAGTGGCAGGCTTCTAGCTCCTCTCCTGGTGTCGGTCACCTGCTCAGCCCCGCGCTCCGCTCCACGCTCATCTAGTTTCTCATCTCTTCTACAAAACAGCCCAAAAGGGGGGGTGTCATTAGCCCCATTTTCTTGAGCATTTGGTTTGCAAGGAATTGTCTTTCTGGCGACTTTTATTTTTCTCCTTTGGATCTGGCTTTGTCTCGAAATTGGTCTTTATTTTTAGCTGTGCTAATTGCTATTTTTCTAAATCATTCCCCAGCCCCCAGCCCCCTCACCCCGCCGCGCGCGTTCTTTCGCAGGATTTTCACTAGTTGGCACTTTCCTTTATATCTTCTATCATAAGCTCCCCATTTTGCTCTATTTTCCTCCCTTTTTGCCCACTCTACAGTCCCAAGGCCACCTCAGTTCTGGCCCCTTGGTTGGTTATTCTCCTACCTTTTCCTGCGCCATCATTTCCAAACATGGTCCTTTGTGCTACCCAAAGAGGATGTTCCGTCCCTTGAAGGCTGCAGAGGTCTTCAGCTGCGGCTTGCAGGTGAGCACTGTCAGAGAGCCTGGCTTCCGAATGGTGTTTTCGGAATGTTTCCGGCTGCTATTGGCGCACTCCCGGGACAGGTTTCCGGGCCATTAAAATGGCTCTTGGGTAATAGGCAAGCACTCTGTAAGAGTTGAACCTAAACCGACAGGCGTGGCGACGCATTCCTTTAATCCCAGCAATCCCAGGACTCCCGAGGCAAACCGGAGGATCTCTTTGAATTAGAGGACAGCTGGTCTACATAGCAAGTTCCAAGACATTCAGGGCTACATGGAAGTGATAGATAGATAGATAGATAGATAGATAGATAGATAGATAGATAGATGAATGATGGATGGATGATGGATGGATGAATGGATGATGGATGGATGATACATACATACATACATACATACATACATACATACATACATACATAGAAAGAAGATTTTAACTATCCCAAAAGATCACTGCTTTCTGAGAGTAACAGAATTTTCCCAACCAGCCTCCATTGAAAGCTTCCCTAAAAGGGCTAATCACAAATATGCTAACATAGGAAATGAAGAGACTAACATAATGGAGAAGTTAGACACAGCCAGCCAAACCCAACACTAGCAACCAAATCCATACCACCATGCCCTCAACAAGCTTGGTGTGACCTAGGATATGCTCTGAGGCCCTAGTGAGCTAAGAGCTCCAAATTTCCTGGACAGTGGGGGATAATGGGAAAAGTTAACAGTTCTTTTTCTGTCCTGTGAGCTTGTCAAAAGACAGTTAACAAGATAGTAAACAGTTTAGTTTTCTTTTGCAGTTATTTGTTTTTGTTTTGAGACTCATGAAATTGCTGACTGGGGTTGAAGAGATGCTGGGGGGGCAGTTTTAAGGATCAGGGTTTGATTCCCAGCACTCACATGAGAGTTCACAAGCATCAGTAACAAGGGATCAATTGCAGGGGATCTGATACCCTCCTCTGGCTTCTTCAAGCACCAGGCACCCATGTGGTACACATACATACATACAGAAAAAACATTCATATATGTAAATCCAAGAGCCAATATATAGTTCACAGAGACCAAGAATAAAAGTAAAGGGCCTATGGTGGTACCCACCTTTGATGCCAGCACTTAATGCAAAGGCAGATGCTAGTGGATCTCTAGGAGTTTGAGACCAGGCTGGTCTATACAGAGATTCCAAGACAGCCAAGGCTACATAGTGACACCCTGTGTCAAAAATAAATAGAGGGGGCTGGAGAGATGGTTCAGAGGTTAAGAGCACTGACTGTTCTTCCAGAGGACCTGAGTTCAATTCCCAGCAACCACATGGTGGCTCAAAAATAAATGGAATAAAATAAGGGGAAAAAAGTGAAAAGACTCAAGCTTTCAGATCGAACTCACAGTGCTCACACAGGTGGGCGAATCCTAACTGAAGGCACTACCCCTCCAAGAGACACCACTTCAAATGAAATGATGGCAGCTGATTGGCCAAGAAGGCAAATAGGTTATGACCCCCACCACCACCATCACCACCACCACCACCACTGCTGGGCTTTACCTTTAGATAAAGGACAAACTATCCCATCAGACCAGAAGCAGAGGCTCTGGAGTTCTTCATGTAGATCGGGATTTCACAGAGCTGAACTTTTTAATAGGTCAGTGTGGCTTATCCTACCCAGGAATTTGACAACTTTAGTGAGGATGGGTGGGATGGCTCTGCAGGAACCTACGTGGGGGAAAGGGAGAACCCACTTCTGCAGGTTGTCCTCTGACCTCCATGGTCACACCTCGATCACACCTCGGCATGTACACTCACGTTGTTGTTTGGTTTTGTTGAAACAAGGTCTCTCTATGTAGCCCTGACTATCCTTGAATTCACAACGTAGAGCAGGCTAGCCTTGCAACTTCGTCAAAAGATCCACCTGCCTCTGCCTTCCTAGTGCTGGGATTAAAGGCTTGTGGCACCATGCACAGCCCAATATGTACATTCTTACATACTTATACAGATTAAAATAAATAACTGTGGGGACTGGAGAGGTGGCTCAGTGATTAGGGTGCTTGTTGCCACACTTCAGAGGACCAGAGTTCAGTTCCCACATGGTACCTCTCATCCATCCATAATACCAGTTCCAGAATATCCAAATGGAATGCATGTGGTATACATATGTATATGCAAGGAATACATTTATACACATAAGGTAAAGTAAAAATAACTAAATAAACAAATCAATGTAATAAAACTTTTGTAGGCTTAGTTGGTGATGTAGTTCAGTTGCTAGGCAAGCACCAAGCTGTGGGTTTGATCTCCAGCACTAAATAGAACAGGACATGATGGTATACACTTGTAACACCAGCACTCAGGAAGAGGAGGCAAGAAAATCCAAAATTTAAGATCATCCTTGACTACATAGTGAGTTTAAGGGCAGCCTACACTACATAAAATCCTGTCTTAAAAAAAAAAACCTAGTAAGCTGTGAATGTTAAAGTCTCTATCTTAGGAGATACGTGTGTGTGTGTGTGTGTGTGTGTGTATGTGTGTGTATGTGTGTGTGTATTATAAATATGTGTGATATATAATATGTGTACATGTATGCATATATGTTATACATTTATATATGATGTATAATATATATATATGTACACACACACATATATTAGATCCACATGAGACCTTTGAGCTAGAGTTAAATATGCAGACAGATCAATGCCAGGCCCTAAGTCAAATGACCTGGTACTCATCTTAACCAGGCAAACTGACCAGCACTCTGTCCTCAGTATTTCACAGTCTCATGGAGCAGGATAACACCTACATTCTGAAGGTGTGGTTGCAGCAGTGATAAACAAAAAAAGCACCTGGCATGGTGCCTAGCACATGTAGGCGCACAAAGAAATCACTGGAATCCAAATTACTCGTAACTCCCACTGAAAGCCGTTTCCATAAATAGTAAAGTTTAGCCTACTCACTGTTGAAAAGTTTTTGGGGAATGTTTGCTTTGCTTATTTGTGGTGCTGGGGATAAAACCTGGAGCCTTGCACATGCTCAGCAAGCACTCTAGCACTCTAACACTTAGCCCTGTTTTTTTTTTTTTTTTTTTTTTTTTGGTTTTTTTTTTTAATTATAGGAAGATGACCTGGTAGTAACAGTGAGATGAGCCCAAGGTGTAATTACTAACAGTAATTCTTACCAGATGCAAGGGGAGAATGAGCTGGCCAGGGAGGCAGACATAGTAAGATGCTATTTGGCATTATGTATAAAGCCTTTGAAGTGTTTACATCCATTGAGCCAGCGAATAATTTGACAACCAGTCATTTCTGCCAAAAAGTATAAAAAGAATGATCAATGCAATTATTATATGTATCATTGCATGGTTCTTTTTCGTGTTATTTATGGTAGCTAAAAATGCCCACTCAGAAGACAACCAAGCCTTAATACATTCCTATGATAGACTATTTAACAGTTGTAAAAACCATGTGCTAGCAGGAAGTATAACTAAGTGGGTAATGCACTTGCCTAAGATGCAGGAACCCTGGATTCCACCCCAGCAACACAAAACCTGGGTGTGGTAGTAGCTGACTTTAATCCTAACATTTGGGAGAATATCAGAAATTCAAGGTCATTGGTGATCACATGGTGAGTTTGAGGCCAGCCTAGACAACATGAGACACGGTTGAAAAAAAAACAAAAAACCAACAACAACCACAAAAAAGACCAAATGAAGCTCATGTGGTGTTGCATGAGCAGACTTTTAACAAACCTTTCATAGAAAAATAGGGATCCCCAGATCCACATAGTAGAGGTAAGAACTGACTCCTGCCAAGTTCTCTTCTGACCATCACATGCATGACCATGCACATACACAATAAATAAATAAATAGAATAAAAGTTTAATCAGCCCTGCTGGGGATATAGCTCAGTTGGTAAAGTCAGCTCTCCCAATATATGTCATGGCACTTGAACAATCATAAACATAAACAATAAGCAAATGAATAAATTTAATTTAATTAAAGTTTGATAAGCCTGGATGGGTATAACTCAGTTGATAGAGTCAGCCCTCAGCTTTTTGAGTGGAAGAGGTCAATATTTATGTACATAAACCTAGCAGTTAACCATACTAAACGTTACTAGAATTTATCTTTGGATAATAGGCTTTTGGGTGACATATTGTCATATATTTACATTTTACAAAATGGCTGCGGCTTATATACCATTTTGTGGTTGTTTTGTTTTTGTTTTTTCAAGGCAGGGTCTCACTATGTAGCCCTGGTTGTTCTGTAACTAACTCTGTAGACCGGGCTAGCCTTGAACTCACAGTGATCCATCCACCTCTGCCTCCCTAGTACTGATACACACTTTTAAATCTGAGAGCCAGAAATCAGAAATCAGAACCTGGCTCAAAACTCCATTTGGGTTTACTGATACAAATATGTAAAGCTTTGTTTTTATAAAAGTTCGCTTAATTTTTAGTGAGTGTTCAAAATAATATATAGAAATTATGTAACTTAATGGTTTCCTTATGACACTTTGTACATATATATCATTATACTTTGCTCATGCCCTCCTTCCCATTCTCATTTCTGGGTTGTCATTTTCACAGCATTGTTTTGTTTTGTTTCTTAAAACCTAGTTTCCCATGGAAGATTCAGGCAGACAATGTCTGCTGTTCCCAGCTTTGATCTCTCTTGAAAATCACTCCACGCGTTCCTGGCATGCCACAGCTCAGAGATCCTTGGAGGCCAGCATTTTGGGCTTCAAATCAGAAGCTGAAGGCCGGACAGCAGCTGAACCTGGTTTGGCTGTTTTCAGCTAATGAGCGTGTTAGGAGCACCTTCCTTGAGCTACTGGGAGCATGCTCCTCGAGCTGGATTACATCCAAGGAGAGAAAGCTGAAGTTCTGGATAGCATTTCAACTAAATTGGCAGATTAGCAGAGTGTGGTAGCTCATGATTATAATCCCAGGAGCAGGAGGTTGCCAACAGTCTGAGGCCAACCTCGACTATATGTGAGTTCTAGGTTAGAATAGGTTACACTGAGATACTATCTCAAGGAAAAAAAATAAAATGAGACTGATTAATTCTATCAGCTTATAGCTAGGCTTGTCTTTCTCCAATGTCAAAAATCAAAACAGTCCCTAGAAGGAAAGAAGACACACTGGGTAAACTTGAAGGGCACTAAGTCCAGACATAGGCCAGATGCAGAGAGATAAATACTGTGAAACCACACAACAGAATGAATCTAAGGCAGCTACACCTGTAAGGCCATCAAGAACAGTGCTTCCCAGGGGTCAGGGCTGTGGGGAAGACAGAAACCGGGCACAGATCTCATGTTTTCGTGTGTGCCTCCTACAGGAGTGTACACATGAATGCAGGTGCCAAGAGGGAGCTGAAGAGGACATCAGCCCCAGAGCAGTTGTGAGCTGCCCAATGTGGGTTCTGGGAATTGAACTTGGATCCTCTTCAAAAGTAATATACACTCTTAACCTCTGAACCAACTCTCTAGTCTCCCAATTAAATACATAAGCAATAAACCTCTCTCCCTAACGTGGTAGTGATGTGTGTCTATAATCCTAGCAATGGGATCATGAGTTTGAGATCAACCTGCACTATGTAGGAAACCATGTCTTCAAAAACAGTGTTTGAAAATCCCTCACTTCTCCCCTTTATTCTATTACCCAACTTCATCATAGCATTCTCAACAAAGGCCCTCAAGTGAACTGGTCCTCTCTCACAGTGCCTAGTTCCTCTCCCCCTGATCTCCTAGCCCTCAGCACCCCATTCTCTGTCTCTATGACCCAGGAAGATGGACAGTCAGTGTTCTGTTGAGGGTTCTCTTTCCGTGATTGGTCCTTTCCTCTGACTGGGCAGCTCCTTGCCTTCACCGCGTTGCTGTCTCATAGTCTCCTGCCCCTTCCTCCTGTGATGGTGACCCACACGTCTGGCCCTCAGAGCTGGCTCCTCATACTTATTATCTTTGCTGTTCCAACAAGTTTCATGGCTCTGAATAGCATTTTCTTTTTTTAAAAAAAAAAATCAACTTTATTTTGCGGAGAATTTTTAGGTTTGTAGCAAAATTAAACAGAGCTTTCCTATCCTCTCAGACCTGCAAGTAGGCAGCCTCCCTACTACAGGCCTCCCACACCAGAGGCATCTGTGATCCTGTGGTGGAGCCTACACTGACATGCCATGGTTACCCAGAGTTCTTATCAACTGTGCTGCTTTCCAGATCCAGGATGCTCAGGCTTGTACCTTCAGCCCCTATTGCCTCCTCAGCTTCTCCTTGGGCAGTCTAGTAGACATTTCAAATGCTATGCTTCTAGAACAAATTCTTCCTTGCCACACCTGCTCCCTACCAGCTAAAGGTAACAGTACCTCATCAGCCACAGGGACAAGCATCTGTCACCCATTGTTCCCATCTGTGTCTGTTCTTCCCAGTGGTCCTTCTCTGCCCAGATTGAAGCACCTTCTTCCTGGTGGCTTCCTCTTCTCTGTAATCTGTTGTAAATGCCTGCAGGGAACCGCTCCCTCCAGGGAAGGCTTCCATGCCAACTCTCCAACACTGTTTCATGCCACCCTGAGAGGAAGTCCTGGGTCACACAGAAACCTGTGAGGCTCCTGGCAACCTCCTACTCAGGACTCCCCAGATGCCTCCATGTGTCCCCAACAGTGTCTGCTGCCGACGTGTATCTGGAGCACTCTTCTTCAGTGTGAGCACTGCTCAGCGCCATTTCCACAAGTCCTATCCCTCCCCCACCTTCTCATCCCGGTCCCCACAAAGCATGTTTAAGAAGGCAGAGCCAGGATGCAGTCACGTGAGTGGTAGACTGCTTGCCTAAATCCTAGTTTAATCCCTAATGTTGCATAAACTAATCTTTTGGTGCATGTCTGTAATCCTGGAACCTGAAAGGTGAAGGAAGGAGGATCAGAAGTTCAAGGCCATCCTCAGCTGCGGTGAGTTTGAGGCGACATGGGATACATAAGATATCCTTTTTTTTTTTTAAAGGCAGTTAAACATATCTGTTGTTTAATCCAAACATTACACAGAGAAAACATATGGCCAGCAAGATGGCTCAATGGAAAGGCACTTGTCACCAAGCCTGATGGCCTGAGTTCAATCCTGGGGACCCATCTGGCAGATGGAGACAAGCAACTCCTGAGACCTCTACACACTGTGACACATGTGCCTGTGCATGGGCACACATACACACACCCAACTCACAAAACAAAAATCTAATAAAATTTTTAAGTGGAAATGTAAGAGCCTCAAACAAAATGTCCACAGTGATTTGAAATAGCACTAACTGGAAACACTGAACGAAAGCTGATTGGGAGGAACTACCCTGGCATACGGATACAATGGAATACTACTTGGCTACTAAAAAAGAGTGCCCCTCCCCATCTGCAAATGTTAGCTACTGATACGTTCTGGGAGAGAGTGAGTCATTGTTTTCAGTTGTGAATCCACTGAGTAAATCACAAGAAATGGCCCGAAAGTAAAGGCTCCAAGCCTTGAAAAGAAAGTCCCAAAGATGGGAAAGGAAGGAACAGTGTCTGAGTTTTTACACTATTACAATATACGTATCTCATTTTACTGAAAATAAAAATCAATTTTTGAAATTCTCTTGATTTCACTTGCCTAATCCAGAGCAAGAGGTAAGACTTTAGTGACTGAAGTCTTCTTAGGCGCTTAGTGGAAAGTGTAGTTTTATACAACTGTCCTTATACAACAACCTTTGAATGCCTTTGCACGTCTGGGCAGCACAATGCTTGAGCTTCTCAGAAACTTCTCCCTGGGAATGTGTCAGTCCCATGAGTGTTTCAGGAAAAGTATTTTATGGCTCTCACTGGTTTTTGGAAACTGCCAAAAGCTCTTTGGTTAGAATGAACAGAATGAAGTGTGAGATAACACAGAGAAATACATGTGGGGACTGGGATACAGCTGGGGAGGAACTGGGCCAGTGTATCAGTGTATTTCCAAGTTCTGGAAATGAATTCATGAGAACTCCAGTGGGGAAAAAGACAGATGGTGGCTTTCAGAGACCATTTGGACATTGTTGTGTGATGGACTTTTCCTAGGGAGATGCAATACTAAACATCTAGAGGGGCCTAGTGAATCTGCTCAGTTTCAGGGACTTCCTGGAGCTATTTTGAGTTGTTTGCTTCTTTTTTTCCCCCTTTTATTGAAAATAGATTTTTTCCTCACATAATATATCCTGATTATGATTTCCCTTCCCATTTCCTCTCCCATCTGGAAGCCTCATCTGGTGACAAGCAATGTCCAATTAGGGCTCTGTCTCCTGCATTATTTGGTGACTTCATTTAGATCACCCTCATATATGTATATACTTAGGAAGCTTCTCCTGTATTAGGTTTTCAATACAGGAAATACAGGACATTAGCCCTCAAATGGCCCTTCATTTTAGCTGTCTCTCCTGTATCCCTTCCCTTGTTCCCCTCTTCCCTCCCCTTCTGTACTTAGTTCTTCCATTTCATCCCCCATCCATCCATAACTCTTAACTATTTTATGTGCCTTTCCTATAGAAGTCTGTCTACCCTCCCACACCACCAGTCCCTTACTCTGTACCTAACCTCTGTGATCCTATGGATGGTAGTTTGGTTATTACTAACTTAAAGGCTAATATCCACATATAAATAAATGTGTATCATATTTGTCTGTCTGGATCTGAGATACTTTACTAAGGATGTTTTTTTTTTTTTCCTAGTCCCATCTATTTGCCTGCAAGCTTTATGATCTTATTTTTTTTAACAGTTTAGTGATACTCCATTGTGTAAATGTACCATTTTCTTGATCTGTTCTTCTGTTGGGTTCCACAACAGCCAAGGCTACTCAGAGAAACCCTGTCTCAACACACACACACCCAAAACAAGGAAAAAAATGTAAGTTTCACGTATGAAACAGTGAAGCTGGGCGGCCACACGATGACCCAGTGAGTGGGTAAAGGCAATAGCTAGAAAACCTGACAACCTGAATTCAGTACCTGGGGCCCACAGGGTGGAAGGGCAGAAGGACAGACTGACCCCCTGAAGTTACCTTCTGACTTCCGAATGTACATCATGGCGCTTGTCCTTTTTCTCCCCCCCCCTTTTTTTATTATTATGAGTAAAGAAGTCACACTTTCTATCCTTGTATATCCTTATTCAAGGTCCCTTCCCCCTCCCACCACATCAGGTCATTCTTTCTTCTCCACAAATCCCCATCCCCTCCCTGGGCAGGCTGCAGGCAGTCCCATGGTCCCATTGTCCCGATATTGCTTAGTTCAGCCTCCACTCCTGGCAGATCCAGTTTTCTCCCCCCAGCATCGAGACTGAGTCAGGTGTTCCTCTAGGGGGACTGGGATCCAAGGAGTCAGTCCAAGGTGTTTCTGATCCCAAGCTGTTCAGTGGTTGTGGTTTGCAGCTTGGGCATGCTTTGCTTTTTTTTTTTTTTTTTTTTGTGTGTGTGTGTGTGTGTGTGTGTGTGTGTGTGTGTGTAGAGTCCACTAATGAGTGAGTACACCCCCTGCTCATCTTTCTGGGTTGCTTCTCCTCTTCCAACGTATGCATACAATATAGGACTGAGTTTTAATTAAGCACCTAAAGACCTTCCCTACCGTAAGGCCAGCGAGGAGGCTCAGCAGGTCTCATGACCCGAGTCTAATTCCCGAGTCCCACAAGGTGGCAGGAGAGAACCGATTCCCATGTCTTTGTATATGTACCTGTTTCTCTCTCTCTCTCTCTCTCTCTCTCTCTCTCTCCCAACCCTCCTTCCTTCCCTCTCCCTCTCCCCTCCCACTCTCTCTCTCACACACACAATTTTAAAATGTAGTCAATTAGGTTACTGTTCTCAGAATACAAAAAAATTGTATCATTTCAAAGTCTTTTATTAGGCTTAGATTTCCACTTCTTCTACACACCCTTTCTCTATTCCTGTTACCCTGACAGAGACTAATCCTAATGAAAAGTCATCAGCGAGGCCACAGAACTGAGCAAGCCCTTACTGGAATGCACACTGTAAAGCCTGAGTGACTGGACCTGGGGACAAAGGATGAAGGCAAGACTGTGCCCCCAAACTGGCTTCCTTCTTGGAAATTCCGTTCCAAGCTTCACACAAACACTTTCACAAGCCCCACTGGGAGTGCCTTAGAGGAAGCCAACCTGCTGCTTCCTTGATTGTCAATCAGAGGCTTCCAGGGGGTGCTTATTCTTCATGGCCTGCCTCTTCTTCCCATAGTGCAATGGGGGACACTGCCTAGGCTTTGGACACAGTTGAACTTTGGTGTAGAAATCAAGCACCTGTCCCTTGGAGTGGAGTGCCTGGAGATTGTTCTCCTCATTTCAACAATGGCCAGACTCTCTGCTTCTGTATACAATGCCGCCATTCCCTTCAGGCCTAGGAGTGCTCTTTTGCTTTTTAAAGTCATTTGTTTGTAAATAGTTTACAAACTTTTCTCAAATAAATTTATTTCTCAACAACTATTCATTAAGCATCTAATATGAATGATGGGCTATGACATCAGTAATACATAAAATAGAAAAAGTCCTGAGTTGTGGAGAAAAGAGAATGACCTGATGTGGTGGGAGGGGGAAGGGACCTTGAATAAGGATATACAAGGATAGAAAGTGTGACTTCTTTGTTCATAATAATAATAAAAGTCCCTACAGCCCTGTGGAGTTTATATAGTCTAGGGAGCATCATTAAGAAAAGAATTATATAGAGACACAGAGCCACCATTGCAAGACCTATAAAAATAAATGACACAACAGAAGAAAGGTTGAGTTTCATGTTTCTATGTAAAATATTGCACCCTCATTATCATATGAAGGGTGAGAGGTAACCTAACCAAAAATACTGGGTAGAGGAGTACATTGAGCTATTAATTAAAATATTACATTTGGCCAGTAAGATAGATCAGCAGGTAAAGTCACTTGCTTCCAAGCCTGAAACATAAGTTCTGTTTCCAGGATGGACATGGTAGAAGAAGAGCTGAAACCACACCTCTAATCTCTATACATGCATCATGGCTTGTATGTACCCACAAACATACACAAACACATATAAAAATGTGTAAAAAAAATAAATACAGTAATTTATAAATAAAAGATGAAGGAGCAGTTTAAAATGTAACTGGAAAAATTTAATGTATATGTGCACATGTGTGCAAGTGTATGGCAGCCAGAAAACATCAGGGGTCATCCTTAAGATACCACCTACTTCCTTTTAGACAAGGTCTTCTGTTGGCTTGGAGCTGAGCAATTAGGCTTGACTGACTGGCCAGTGAACCCAAGGGAGCCTCGTGCTTTCACGGCAAGATGAAACTACAAGAATCCTCTACTGAACCTGGCTTTAAAAAATAATGGGTTATGGGGATTGAATTCAGGTCCCCACACTTGAAGAGGCAAACACTTTACAGACTGGGCCATCTCTCCAGCCTGAGAGTTCTCAATCTAACACTGTTTCTCAGAACAGTGAGAATGCCCTCTCGGCAGTGGAGCTTGTTTTAGAGAGAAGAACTGCAGAGGCTACTGCTCTGGGGTGGGAACTCTTATATCAGGCAGAGAGCCAGCGCTGGGCTTGATGTCGGCTCACATGGGAAGACAGGAGAGAAAGGATAAATAAGTAGGTGAGCACCCAGTTGCACATGTATATAAGAACCTATCAATATTGCTCGAATAAAAGCCTGAAGCCAGATATTGGGGTAAAGCTGAAAGAGCAGAAAGACAGAGAAACAAGCCACTAGAGAAAATTTTCACCACTAGTGAATCCTCAGGCAGAAAGGGGTAGATCCTGGCTCCAGGAATTCTCAGACTGAAGGAGGGAAGCCTAGTGGAGGGAGGCTGAAATGGAAGTACTGAGCCTTATATTCCTTTCTCTGCCCAGCCACATTACTTCCTGTCTCAAACTTCTTAGTGCTGGGATTAAAGGTGAGTGCCACCACTGTCTGGCTCTGTTTCTCTTTTACACTGGATTAACCTCTTGTAGCCCTGTGTGGCCTTGAACACACAAAGATCCGACAGATCTCTGCCTCTACCTCCTGAGTGCTAGGATTAAAGGCATGTGCCACCACTGCCTGACCTCCATGGCTAGCTCTCTGGCTGGCTCTGTCCTCTGATCCTCAAGCAATCTTTATTTGATACACTATATATCACCACATATCAAGGAATTAGGTTTTAGGCAAGGGAACAAGAGAAATCACTGAATGTAACATTTATATAACAGACTCTAAGATTTACTAAATGAATACATAAAAAAAAAAGATACAGAATGGACTGTAGCATCTAGAAAAGTGGGATCCTAAATGTTCACATGCAGGTAAACCTCACCTCAAATTACACAGAATGATGATCACATCGGTACCTGTTCAGGTTGGAACTACATGGCTATGGACATGAAAGGAACATGGCTTGAATTGTGTTTAAGATGTAATGCAGCAGAATCCTGCCTAGTATGAGTGAGACCCTAAATTTAATCCAAAGGACTGAAAAAATAAAAATAAAAGAAACAGAAGAAAAAGAAACTTGATAATATGTAATGCTATTGATATGAGAAACTGTTATTTTCACATACCACATGTAGAAAACTGATATATCCAGCTTGAAAACCTATTGGGCAACCTCAAATAAACACATATATTCTAACCCAGAATTTCAGTCCTAAGCATACACTCTTACACAGTATTCACCAAGATGTTGGTAAAATTCCTGCTGGGCAGTAGTGGTGCATGCCTTTAATCCTAGCACTCCAGAGGCAAGCAGATCTCTGTGAGTTCAAAGCCAGCTTGGTCTATTCTTGAGCTAGTTCCAGGACAGCCAAGGATACACAAAGAAACCTAGAGTAGAATAAATAAATTGTAGCACATTCACAGCAATAAACATTTTTTAAAGAAGTACCTGGGGCTGAAGAGATCGTTCAGTGATTAGCTCCAGCTGCTCTTCCAGAAGGCACATAGCCAACCATCTGTAACTCCAGGTCTGAAGCTGACACCCTCTTCCGTTGTCCATGGGAACCAGGCATACATGTGGTGCACAGACATACATGCAGGCGAAGCACACACACACACACACATAACTTTTATTAAAAAGTCCCTGCTCCTCTGGACAGTGGTGGTGCCCACTTCTAATCCCAGCACTCAGGAGGCAGAGGCAGGTGGATCTCTGTGGGGCCAGCCTGGTCCACAGAGTTAGTTCCAAGACAGCCAGGGCTGTAGTAAGAAACCCTGTCAGGAAAAACCAAAACAAAAAGAACCTGTTTCTTGCTTCTAGAAGCTCCCTCTCATGGAAGAATGACTCAGTCAGGTGAAGAAGAAGAAGAAGAAGAAGAAGAAGAAGAAGAAGAAGAAGAAGAAGAAGAAGAAGAAGAAGAAGAAGAAGAAGAAGAAGAAGAAGAAGAAGAAGATCCCCGAGTCTAACACATTAGATATAGCATTTAAAAGGATCTTTCTTTGACTGCAAATGCTCAAATAAAGTTAGTTCCAAATAGTAACATTCGCCCAAATAGTAGCATAAAGCACTTTACTAAATAGAAACATATCTTAGTGTAAACTGAAGCTATTGAGACCATACATTGGCTTTTTTTTTCTGTGTGTGTTTAAGACCAGGATCTTGCTCTCTAGCCCTGGCTGTCCTGGAACTTGCTATGTAGACCCAACAAGCTTCAAACTTTGTGATTCTCCGGCATCTTGCTGAGATTATAAGCATGTGTTACCATGCCTAGCCTTGCTATTCTTGTTGACATGTATACTTTTAAACCAATGACAACAATAGCCAAGTTGGCATGGCATAGGCCACACCATACTAGTGCCTAGCCAAAACCAGTAAAAATACTTTTTAAGTTTGCTCCTTGCTTCAAAATGAAGCAAACTAAGAAATGGGCAGGGATAAGGGCTTGCTTTCCTATGCATCTGTCCTTTTGAGATTGTTAGTGTGTGAAGAATGTGTTGTGAGATGTGTATGTGTGGTCAGAAAACAACTTTCAGGGCTCTTTTCCCTTCCACTGTGGGATCCAGGGCTTGTTAGCTTCTTCCCTTCCACTGTGGGATCCAGGGCTTGTTAGCTTCTTCCCTTCCACTGTGGGATCCAGGGCTTGTTAGCTTCTTCCCTTCCACTGTGGGATCTAGGGCTTGTTAGCTTTGTGTAGCAGGTGCTTTGGCCAGCTGAGACATCCCATCAGCCATTTTACCTTTTTTTTTTTTTTTTTTTTTTCTTAGACATATATTTTGTGCAAGTTGCCTCCATGTTATGGATGTGCACCATGAACATGCTTGGTGCCCAGAGGTCAGAAGAGGGTGTCAGATACCCTGTAACAAGTTATGAATGATTGTGAACCACCATGTGGGTGCTGAGAATCAAACCCAGGTCCTCTGCAAGAGCAGTAAGTGCTCTCAGCCACTAAGCCATCTCTCTAGGCTCATTTTACTTTAGAAAAAAAAAAAAAAAAAAACCTCTTTTGAACGGGTGTGTGTATGTTGTTCCTTAGAAGCTGCCCAAGTGTTCTCTCTCACTGGGACTTGAGGCTCCTTGATTAGGCTAGGCTGTCCATGAGCCCCAAAGATCTGCCTGTCTCCTCATTTTCAGCAGTGAAATTGCAAGTATGTGTGACCATACCCAACTTTTTTCATGTGTTGTTTTGAACACAGGTCTTCACTGCTTACAAGGCAAGTTTATGAATAAAGCAATCTCCCCAGCTCTAACTTTAGTTATTATTTTGTGATGCATATGGGTGTTTTGCCTGCATGTATGTATATATGTGTACCATGTGTATGCCTGGTACTTGCAGAGGCCAGAAGAGGGCTTTAGGTCCCTTGGAACTGGAGTTACAGATGGCCATGAACTATTATGTGGGTGCTGGGAATAAAATTTTGGTTCTCTGGGAGAGCAGCCAGTGTTTGTAACCACTGGGATGCTTCTCCAGCTGACCTAGCTTTAGCTTTCAATCAGTTTATTGAATATGAAAATCTGGAATGACATTTTTTAATTATTGGCACTATTGCACACAGATACTTATTTCATGCCATTTTGCCTAAGTAAGTTTGAATTTGTTTACAGATATACTCAAATTTAATGATTTCTTTAAAATGGGTGTCAGGGATTGCAGCATTGTGGTAGCTACTGGCTATATATTCTAAAACCTGGTTTTTCTTTAAAATGTCCCAATTCTACAGTGTCACTTAATGATCAGAGACTTTGCAAGATTCCTCTCAGTGAAAAGAATAAAAAAAAGTCAAAGTGAGACCCACATGCAAGCAGAGCCTGGCTTCAGGATCCATGACTAGACACTAACCAGAAATCTTTACTTCCAGCACAGAATAAGCTGGCTGTTCTCTAACAGCTATCTATCTAAACACACTAGCTTTATTTTGTGAATTTCCCAAGCAACTTCAAGACATTTATATGAAACCAGGCAGTGGTATAAACCAGCAGTCCCAGCTATTCCAGAGACTGTAGCAGGAAGATCCCTTGAGCCCAGTTGTTGGAGGGCAGTGGGCACCCTATTTATTTACTTACTGCATTGTGTCTATGTAACTGGGTGGGTGCATGTGTGGAGGTTAGAAGGGAACTTGCATAGGTCAATTCTCTCTACCACATGAATGCTGGGGATGGAGCTCAGGTCATCAGGCTTGATGGCAGGCATCCACCAGTGAGACCACCTCACCAGACCTCCGTGGCTTTCTGACAGTCTTTCACTGTAATCTAAAGATCCCAGGATCTGCCTGTGTGTCCTTACTATGAGTGCTAGGCATCCAGATCTTCATGTTTGCAGAGCCCTTTACCAACTGACTCATCACCCCAGCGCCCCCTTCTCAGGTGTGTCCTTTTACTAACTCTAGTCCCTAAACCTTCTTCCACATTCTTAGTCAATTTTGACTTAACAGAGGACCTTAGACTAGTATCTAGTCTAGCTCTAATCTTTCAAATAAACCCAACCAGTAGAAAACAGAAACTAAATTTTGTATTAAAAGGCATTTAAACACTGCAGTGTGCTGGCACACACCTGTAATCCCAGCACTGGGGAGGCGAAGGCAGAGGACCATGAGATCAATGCTTGTCTGGGCTACATACATAGGAAGATCGTTTCAACTTTTCTTCCCCAAATGGAACAGGTCTCCTAAGAATGTAGCTCCATGATAGAATTTCCCTAGCACTCTATGTCCAGGGTTTCATTCATTCGTAGCACTCTGCCTAACCTGCCTGCCAAGAGACACTGCCCAGCCTACAGAGTACTGAGATTACAGGTGTACACCACCAGATCCAGCAGAGTGAAGGCTTTTTAAAAATTGGAAAAGGTTGAGTTTCCAGAACACTGGTTGTATTTACTTCCTAACATTTCTATTTCTGAACAATGTTTGTGAAATAATAAAGTTTTTACTATAGAACACTTAGCAGAAACAAATTTATTTGCCAGGTGTAGTAGTATAATCCCACACTTTAGTCCCAGCACTTGGGAGGCAGAGGCAGGATTTCTGTAAGTTAAAGACCTGCCTCATCTACATAGTGAGCTCCAGAGCTCTCTCTCTCAAAAAAAAAAAAAAAAAAAAAAAAAAAAGTGTGAGTCTATACATATGCCAGTGTGGACGGAGATGAGTCAGCTGTTACCTACCCTGTGTTTCCTGGGCACAGAACCCAAGTCATCTGGCTTGGGAGAAAGTGCCTTTACCCACTGAGCCCAGGGGTACAAATTCCTGTCCCTCCATAATCAGAGCTTGAATTTTAGTTAACACAAAGAACCCAAGCCCTGAAACTATACATATGTCTTAATCCTTGCAGATAAAAGCAAACTGTTAATTCATGGCAGCCTGGAACACAATGAACAACAATAAGAAAAAACCACTTCTATAGTCTAGTCTTTATTGAAAGACTTCAACTGTGGTTTACAGCTTTGGCTTCAGTGGCCTCTCACTGCCGGCAGACACAAAGATCGGACGGACTGGCACTGAGGAAATGCTAGAAAAGGATTCAAGCACAGACGATGGCAGGCAGAAACACACCAAGATAAATCTCAAGAAACTATGAAGACATTTCCTTGCATGCCAAAGAGTCTGTTGTTCTTAACGAACACAGGAAGGAAAAGGCAACAGTTCTTAGGCTTAGAGTGAACCAAGATGGCAGGAACTCACATCTGTGTAGTACAGTCTGATCCTGTGTTAGCTTGGTCACTGTACTTTCTAAAACGGTGCATTTCATTTGGACATGTCCCTTTCTATCTTAAAACTAATTTTTTTTTTTTTTTTTTTTGCTGTGAAATGACTGTGACTGACGTATCAAGAAACCTTTTTTATCATACAAATTAAGACAAAATACATGTCAGTCACATGCTCACTATGGCAATGTAACTAGTCTGGATAATTTTATTAAATCAGAATATATAACAGAAAAGACTACAGCTAGAGTTAGCCATTAGTTATCTCAATAAGCCACTTACTTTACTAGCAGAAGAGAAAAAAAAGGCAAACTGAAGATTTAATTTAATAAGCTTATATCAATTTAAACTTAGGAAATCTTTAGGATGCTTGAGCTTCACAAAGGTTAATGAAAATCCTAACTCAGGGGCAGAATACAGCTCAATGTTTTCTTTTTATAAAATATAAAGTACCTTTTCCACAACATCCTCCAAAGGTAGGATGACCAACAGAAACAGGGGTATATTTAGTCAGAGACAGGGCTGTTGTGGTTAAAAAAGAAAAAAATAAAAATAAAATAAAAATAAGAAAAAAAGAAAAATAAAATAAAGGAAAAAAAAAACAAAACCTAAAGTACCTAAGATTTTGGCTCAAAAATGAACTTTAGACCCTGTAAATTTTTATGCTGAATACACTTGGCTATATTTCTAAGTGAAGGAAGGAGGAAATAAACACCAGAGTTTTGTGGTCACCAATATATTAATCTTTACACTTCAATGGCTGAGTGCGGACATCAGTGGCATCTTCCCCAGTTTTCCACTGAACTTTTAGGGGCTGTTAGCTTCTGTGGATACACAGGCCAACAGGTTCAATACACTGCCACAACATCTGCACCCCTAGCTGTCACAATTGAAACACCTAAGATTTTATCTATTTCACATTCCTGTTTTATAGAAACATGAGGCAGACTGTATCCACACAGACTGAAAACACTATGGAAGCACACCTGGAACTCCCTCCCACATCTTCCCAACAGATTCATTTACAAACTGCACACATACAACTCAGGCCTGTTCAGGCTTGTCACCCACACGCTCCCCACAAGAAAAAAGAACAAATTAGGAATAGAAGTCACAACTTTGTGTACGACTTAAATTGAATATCCAATTATAAATTGGTACATCAAGTTGTCTAAATAAGATATTTTAGCAATCTTCTTAAAAAAATTCTTGGGCAAAATATATCTAATTTTTAAAAACATCCCAAGATTTTTAAAAAACATTTGTGCTATACAACTTATAGGAACCTTGAAATCATCTCACTGGATTTTAATCAAGGTATTTTGTACCAAATAAAGAGAAAAAAAAGCCCAAATCTAACTTACTTCCACTTACAGTTTAGAATATACTAATGCATCAAAGACTTGTATGAAATTAAATTAAGGCTTCTTCTGTGTAGTCATTGTGTCATTTAATTTTACATGGCCAACCTTGAAAATGTCAATCTTAAACATTGTTACTGAGCACTGCACTCACTGCAGTGAGAATGTGTTACTTGTCACCTCGGATAATTACAAGGCTGCTACTTCTATGTTGAAGCATGCTTTTGAAACACTGTAGTTATTCAATATTTACAATGTTTATCATTTAAACTCCATGTAAAAGCACAAGTATGACTGTCTGACTTTAATATAAACACCATACTTGGAATTTCCCCCCCAAATGAAATGTAATATACTACATTTTTGATAACCAACACTTTGAAAGTTTTAAAAATATGTATTAATGTGGACCACCAACATTCACTCAAGGAATTTCTATGATGCTGTTCCTCATTTAGGTTGCAAGCTTTCAGTCTGGCTTCAGTTTCTTTAACAGAGAGAGAAATAAGTATTTCTTCCACAACGATTCCCACATCATGTATTTCTTCTGAAATCACACTTTTCTTGCTGACTCCAATGTGGTCCAGCTCAGGTGTGGGAGGGGAGTATCGGAATTCAGGACGAACTCATGTGATCCTCAGTTTTTCACCATACTCCCTTTTTTGCTCTTTGAAAAACACAGTGAGTTAAAATACTGAACAGCAAGATAAAAACGGAATAGAGTCTAAGAATCAAAACGTACTACCCATTTCTCCTATTATATCAAAATTTATAGTCAGAATTGTCTTTATTGACTTTATTTTAGTTTTTGTACACAAAGAAAAATCATGTTCATATCCATCATGAACAAAAACTTAAAAAGGCAGAACTAGAAGACACGTGTCCTTCACCAAGCAAAGCTGTGCTAAAGGTTCCAAACATTTCAATTTTTAAAATAAATATTTTCACTTCCGATGTTTACTTTTCATGTCTTCAGAGTGTCACAGAAACTGCAGCCTATGGTGAGTACAACTGTTTTAGAGTCCCAGCTCACTGTGTTGGGAAACTTGCCATTCCATACCCAGCTTGGTTTGGAGGAGGTATTACAGGAGGAGGAGCTTGTCCTTGAGGAGGCTGAGCACCAAATCCACCCATCCAGGCAGCAGAAGGTGATTGACTTGGAAGAAAGTGGGAAAACTCTTCAGCAAACACAAGAAAAAGGTAATCTATCCAGCTACACAAAAGCAGTCATCTAACCACAGGATACAAAGATAACCATGGGTCTCCAAAACCTCCCCCCCCATTAAGTCTTACAGCTTTCCACTTGTTCTTTACTTTTGTGCTGTGCTAGGGATCACGCCCAGGGCCTTGTTTATGTGACGCAGTGCCATATACTCCAGTCCAGCTTTGTTAAGATAATCACACCTTACCTCAAGTCTGTAGACCACCTAAAAGCTAGTTTCTGAAAAATAATAAATGAAGGCTGGCATGGTGGCACACACCTTTAATCCCAGCACCTGGGAGGTAGAAGCAGGTGATCTTTGTGAATTCGAGGCCAGCCTGATCTACATAGTTACAGGCCAACCAGGGCTTATAGCTATAGTGAGACTGTCTCAGAAAATGAACATCCAGGACAGCCAGGGCTACATTGCCTCAAAAATAAAAATATAATAATTGATAATAACAATAATAGTAATTATAGGTAAGCCAAATATAAGGCCTATCTGCGTCCCAGTACCAGTGAGATGTAGGCCACCTTGGGCAAAAATGAAACCCTGCCTTACAAAAATTAATGACTTAGGAGGCAATACTTTTTGTTACAGCTCTTGACTCCTGCAGTATTCTCAATAAGCCTGTGAAAATAAAGATCTAGCTCTGTCAAGGGGAAAAATTGGAGCAATGAAGCTCTACCAACATCACACAAAGCAAAATGCACTATGTCATCTAAGTCTTATATAGGCCAAACAAATATAAAAACATCATCTTTCTGAGCCTATCCAAAGACCTTTTATGCACATAAAATTAAATAAAAGTGCTACTATAAACGAGTCAGACTCTACCAGCACCTTAGAGAGAGGTCAGACTGCATTCTCATCTCTGAAATGAAAAGTGTTACAAATTGCATTTCCTGAAATTTGTTACGTAACATCTATAACCCAAACACCTTGACATAACATCATTTCAGTAGATTCCTCCCACTCCCCAGGAGAGCACAGATTTCTCTTTCCCCAGGAATTCATCTGTTTTTCTACAATGGGAAAACTAAAACAACTCACTCTACTCCAAATCCTTGTTGGTTCCACGGCTGCCCATAAACTCCATAGGGAGGTACTTGCCACCCATTTGCCATATACTGCCCATACTGTTGTGGGTTTCCATACACTTGGCTCCACTGGCCCCATTGACTATAGTCAACCTAGGAGAAAGCAAATTAGCTGTTTTAGGGAATAAGAAAGAAATACCGTATTTGAAGAAAGAGTGGGAGACAAGGAAGAGAAAAACTAAGTAAGCACCCTTATGTGAATAGGACTCTGTTATTTATCATTGTCTAAGTTTATTGGGGTGGTGACACCTGTAAAAAGAAAGTATTAAAATTCAGTTAATACCGCAAAGCAATTTTGAAATAGCATTTACACAATCAACTGAAAGCAGCTATTTTACTGTTTATTTTACAATTTCCAAAGCTCCTACGTAGGTATGTAAGATGGAAACCTTAAAAAGTGCTAAGAAAAATTGAATTACCTGTTGGAAGTTTTTAGTCATATCAGGAGATTCTTTACCCCAATAGCATTTAACCACATGTCCTTCAATTGTAGTACCATTCACAGAAACAATGGCATGGGCTGCGCTTTCATGGGTTGAAAATCTAGGAGGAGAAAAGCAGTGAGGTTTTGCCTCCACTCTTTAAGAACTTGTGCAAATAACATAGAAACTCATTGGATGACAGCTTTCAGTTGCCATTTTTCTCAAGTTATACTATGGAGGTAAACTGATAGCTAGTAAAGATCCAATAATGTAAGAGAAATAAGAGAATAAAGCAGGTATGAGAGTAATGATATTATAGTTGGAGTGTTACCTGACAAATGAATAGCCCTTCTCTGGAAAAACTCTAATTTCCATAATTTGTCCAAATGGAGAAAATGTTTGTCTCATAAGCTGATCTACACAAAGAGAAGTATACAAGGAAAATATTAAAGCTCACACTAACCATAAAATTGATACTAACAGTGCTAAAAGAGCAACAGAGAATGTGATTAGGTATTTACTGTACCTGTTAGCCCAGAGGCAATTCCTCCACAGTACACAGTGCAATTTTTTGGACTTGACTGGTTTACTACATCTTCAAATCTCAACTGCTTAGTGTTAGCTATAAGAAGAAAATAACAGTTGGGACTCTATTTCAGATCTCTGACCTGACATTAAGCTCAGTGGCATCTGCATAGCACGGAAGGTCCCACCTCTAATCCCCAGCACCACACACAAACACAATCTTTTCTTCTTACATAACATGCTTAAAATTTATTTATTTATTTATCTTGGGTTTTTGAGATGGGATCTCTCCGAGTAGCCCTGGCTATCCTGTAACTATGTGTTCTAGGCTGGCCTCTGCCTCCTAAATACTGGATTAAAAGTACCACTCCATACTGGGCCACATCCCATTAAAATATATCCCAATGGGAGGAACAACTTTATTGGGGGTGTGGTCTTGGGTATCCCAGGCTAGGCTGGAACTCATTATGATGCTGAAGAGGACTTTAAACTTCTGTTTCTGCTCCACTCCCTAGGTGCTGAGATTATAGGCATGAGCCTCTACAACTGGTTTATATGATGCTGGGGACCAAGCTTGGGACCTTACTATGTATGTTAGGCAAGCAGACATATCTACCAACTCATCTTTAGCCTCAGCCTTAAATAAAGATCTCACCGATAAATAAACCAGTTGGTTCTTAGCCTGAAAGGTACTTCTATCTAAAGTTCATATAATGAGATTCAAGGTAAGACACTAATTTAAATATTAACAAATTAAGACAATGTTACATGATGTAAACACAATCTATACTTGCAACACACATGCAGATATAACTTACTTTCTTGTGTACTTTTAGGGGCAGGTGGTTTACGTGTGGCCCAATTGGTTCTGATCTGCCGACCTCCCAACCACTGACCCCCCATATGCACAATTGCATTTTCTGCATCCTATGGAGAAAAAAAGACAGAGCAATTAGAAACAAAAGCAAAACAAAACAAACAAGCAAAACAACAGATACAGAAGGCCCAGTAAGACAGAATAAAAACTAGCACTACTAAATCCAATATATCTCATCATCTGTGAGTCCAGTAAGCACAAAGATGTTACCAATAAAACAATTTGAATCATAAAAGCTTCTTTTTACTTATGGGTTTCAAAATACTAACATAACATTTAAATTTAAAAATTATGTTTCACTAATATAAAGAAAAAAAGTTAATTCCATTCATCACCCCAAAATCATTTTTCTCCAATACATACAAATGAGTAGAATGAAAAATAGGAATCTCACAAGATCATTTTTAAGTGCCTTAATCTTATGGTTGCTTTGTTACATTTACTAAAGAAAATATAAAAAGACACATGTACATAACTGCTATAACAATATTTGCTATAAAAAGTTTTAACAAAACAATTAAAATGAGATTTTCCTTGTTGAAAATGGACATGACTCTCATACTGGCTCACTTCTACTGCTGGTCTTGGGCTTTACTTTTAACTCACTGACTGACTTCACCAACACACAAATGCATCTTAATAACCTTCCTCCACTGCGTTCTCACCCTTGCCTTTTCTACATTATTTCCAAGTGAATGAAAAATTTCCTATTAGTAATATAATTTTCTAAGTTTAACATTTAAGCAAATTAAGTTTCAATCATTAATTTTAATGAAGCCACTAGATCCAGTATTGAGTATTTTTAATTGAGTTAATGAAAGGACATACCAGTTTATTATAAAAAGAGACAAAACCATAGCCTTTGGACTTTCCTGTCGCCATGTCTTTAACTACCCGGGCATCCCTGTGAAAAGAAGCACAGCGAAATGAGGGAAGTAGAAGTCACCCTCAAAATAAAAACTAAAAGGAACCACACACACTGTATTGTGAGCATCTTAAAAATAAACTCCAGTTAGCCCTAATTAACTACAGCCATTCCTGAACTCTCCCTAATGCTTCTTTACCTGTTAGAAAAAAGCAGTAGGACAAAAACATGTAATAAACATGCAACCTATTCACATAACCTGTGCTTTCTAACTAGATACTCAAATCTGAAGATTAATAGGAGCAACAGTTTCCTTTTCTAATATTCTATTTGCTAGTGTCCTCTAAGATTTACTGATTCTATAAATTACTGCAACAATGCTAACTACTTTACCATGCAATATCTAAATAGTTAAATGTCTTCTGCCTAGTGATACAAAATATATGAAATATTAAAAAATTGAAAAAGAGGAAAAAATAGGAATTAAAAAGGCATACATGGCCTGTTAACAGATTTCTTTATTTTTCTTGGTCAATTCTCTATCATCATTTTGGAGTTTGGGCAGCTGTAAATTTTGAAAAATTGACATTTTCAGAAATTTAAGAAAGGAGAATAAAAAACTAACAACAACGCTAAGCACACCAGTACGAAAACAACAAATTTACACAGAAATTTTAGTGAGTAAGTTAAAATGATTGGAAATATAGAACTCCACTGAATATAGAATGTTAAAATGTAAATACTAAAGTATGTATATATAAATAATGTATAATAAGAATAAATAGAAATGAGAAAAAAAATCTACAACTGAGTTCCAGTGTGCACAGTTCCTTGCAGTTAGCCTTCAAGATCCTGTCCATTCTTATGAGCAATTCTGCAAAATAACCAGAATGCTATTACTTTTAATTGTGACTTGGACTGTAGAAAAACTGCAGGTCTCAGGTATAAATAAAGATCAAAAACAGTAACCTGTATCATTTTATACTAATTTTATAACAGCACTACTTACCACATTTAGATTAAAAAGCAAAGCAAATATCAAAACAGAAAATTAAGAATTAAATGTTTCTTACAAATAAAATCTATAGAACAACAATTATGTAAAAGTTAATAGAAAAGTTGTTGTTCTTAATCAAAACATTTCTGTAGTAATACATTTATTTAAATTGACAAATATATAATAAATTCATTTTAATAAAAGATAAATTGACACTTTATAGATCTTGCAACCATTTCTAATTTTCCAATATATTTAATAAAATAACAAATTTTGAGCATATATATTTTTTAAAAATTAACCCATGTATGTCCCCTCCCTAGCAGAATTAAATATCACTAACAAAAGTCAAATTAATCTCAAATTTACTATCTAAACAAGAAAACATTTTAATATTGCAATAGTATTACTTTTCCTCAAAGCTAAATATCAAAATACATTTATCATTTTATTTAAACATATACATTTCCAATTTAACCATAATATACTCGATTTGCCTAGATTACCCCTCCCCGCTTATAAACTCCTCCAATAAAATAGAAGTTTAATACACAATACAAATCACATTTAGTTTTTACTAACCCAATATTCTTAACCATTAAGATTTGAAAACATTTGACAAAAAGCTGAAGTTTTAACATCCAAATATTTGCTATAAATATAACCAACAGAATCATTTAAAAAATTTAAACATATTATACACAGAATTATCTGAAAACAAGACCCCAAACATTGAAATGACATCAACATTTGCAACAACATCTACTCAAAAAACAAAACAAACCAAAAGAAAAGTAAAAACCAAAGAAAACACACTAACTAGAGAAACAAAACCTTAATTCTAATACAAGTTAATCATACAGCTTTGCCTATCACTACTGAGTCTGATACTGATTATGATACTTACGATATTTTACCAAAGGGGGCAAATGCTGATTTGATATCTTCTGTTGTAATTTCTGGACTCAAATCCCCAACAAACACATGGAAATGATCTGAAATCAAAGCATTTGGTAATCAAATACTTCAGAAATCAGGCAACACGAAAGGAGGAAAAAAACCTTAGGTAAGCTGCTAATGTTGTCAGGATAACGTCAGCTTCCACAGTAAATGCAGCAGAAGTACTTACTGGAAGTATCTTTTTTCTGGCTACTTGGTGTTGTTGCCCAGTTTACTTTGACCTCCTAAAAACAAAGATTATATTTAATACAATTATTAGGCATGTCATTATAAACTGTTAACACTTACCACTTAATAAAGCATTTATCAAGTTGAATTATTTGTGCACAGGCACTAAGATGAACAGAGATCATTCAGTAGCCGACTGTCTACTTTAAATCTTGCTAAGAAAGAATCCAGACTGATTTAGCATGCAAACACAGAGAGTTACGGGATGCCATCGTCCCATTATCTTACCTTTCCCAAAATTTTTCTCCCATTCATAGCAGCTAATGCAGCAGCTGCATCTCTGTGTTCATAAAATTCCACAAAGCAATATGGATCATTGCTTGTATGCTGCAAAACAGAAAATCCAACAGAAGAGTTGACCCTTCTGCTATCGGGTTGCTGAGAAGAAAATCCAGGAAAAAACATTACTGACAGCTAGGAATGCACAAGGTGAGACTGTATAAGCTTATGAAAGCCTAACTCTTAAGTTGAACCTCAGAATACTGTTGTATTCAAGTAGAGTCATACAAATAGTAAAGAATCATGACTGTGAGAATTAAAATATAAGTCTGATGAAGTATGTTTATAATAAGATAGAACCTTTAATTAGCCTTAAACCTCTACCTCAGGTTTAGTGAGGACTGTTTCTTCTCACTGCTCTTTTCTTCCAACATTATTCTTATTAATTAGGCTTTGATTTTTCAGGACAGGGTTTTTCTGTGTATCTCTGGCTGTCCTGGAACTATGTAGGCCAGGCTAGCCTCGAACTAAGGGATCTACCTACCTCTGCCTCCCAAATACTGGGATTAAAAGTGTGGGCCATCATCACCTGGCTCCAACATTAATTATTTTAAAAAGCTTATTTCTACTTATGTATTACAATCTCTCTTATACTATAGGCCAGGCTTGTAAGTCAGAAAAAAATACAAAAAATTGCAGCTGTGCATGGTACCTAACACCTTTAATCCTAGCACTTGGAAAGCAGAGGCAGGCAGATCAGTGACTTTGAAGCCAGCCTGTTCTACATAGAGAGTTCCAGAACAGACAGGGCTAGATAGAGAGAGACTCTGTCTCAAAAAAACAAATCAACAAAATATATAGAAATGAGTCCATTTTACCTCTAATCAAAACTAGGGTGGTGGCTACAATTTACAGCATTTTGTACTGCTACACAGATTGGACATTATGTATTCTTTGTCTAGAAGAGGAAAGAAAGAACAGAAATAGAAAATTCCAGATTTGTAATTAGTTACTGAAATAAGTTCTCCACCTTCCAAAATAGGCAAAATAGTTATGCATGATTACACACACTGAAACTTCAGCACTTGGGAAGCAGAGGCAGGAGGATCAGAAGACTGTAAATTCAAGGCCAGCATATGTACACACACACACACACACACACACACACACACACACACACACACACACACACACACTCAGCATGTAGTTTACTTTTCTTATTAATATTAACTTCATTAATTTTCACCTTTTCACTTAAAGGAAACACTCTGAGATTTCTGGACTGTCTGCATTGCTTCACACTGAGGCCATTACTAAGTTCAAGTTACTGGAAACATCTGCACTAATAGATGCTTCAGTCATCTGACAACGATCACTAGTGACTATGGGTACACAGCACACACAACCTCAACATGCTGGACACAGAAATACTTTGTGTCTCATTCTGGACACTAAGGGATTTCACCATATCACTCAGATCTACAGCTCAAAATTTTTGAATTGGACTAAGCATAATGGAACACACCTTTAATCCCAGCACTCAGGAGGCAAAAGCAGGTGGATCTCTGTGAGTTTGAGGTCAGTCTGGTCCATATAGCAAGTTCCAGAACAGTCAGGGCTACATAGAGAGACCCTGTCTCAAAAACAAAAACCAAATTTCTAAATTGTTCTCTTGTGAAATTTTCCATATCCATTTTGAACTGAAGTTGATCAGAGGTAAGGGGAAACTATTGTATTTAAATATTTATATCATTATTTGATCCATGTTTTAAAACTTAAATCAAATCCCACCTCAACTGTCAGATATTAAAGCTTTTATGCTTGTCTTAAAATTAGAGATTATATATGTATACACATATATTGTATATGATTATATTATGAAAACTAGAATTTGTGATAACATATAATGTAAGGAAAAAAAAAAATCAAAACAGGTGAATGTGGTTACCCAGGCCTGAAGCCCCAGCATTCAGAGATATTACAAGTTCAAGGCCAACATGGTAAGTTTCAGAGTCATGGAGCAGGAACCATCTTAACAATAAAAAAAAAAAAAAAATAACAAAAAAGAAACCATAGAACAAAAAAGAAATCATAAAAGAACATAATTCTTTGGGGGGAGGTGACATTTATTTATTTATTTGGTTGGTTGGTTGGTTGATTGGTTGGTTTTTTTGAGGCAGGGTTTCTCTGTATGTATTCCTGGCTGTCCTGGAACTCCCTTGGTAGACCTGGCTGGCCTCAAACCCAGTGATCCTCCAGCCTCTGCCCCTGAGAGTTGTGATTAAATGATTACGCCATTACTGCCCAGCTGAGAGAACAGTCTAACAAAATCAAATTTACAAAAGGGAACTTTCCAGATGTTAGATATTCTTTCCTGGAGCCCATGTCCTTTAGAAACTTCCTACCTAGACCACTGTCAAGCGACACTCTATCAGGTGAACCCTTACCTTACTTAATTAGTCTGGTCACCACTGTTGGATTGACATAAGTGTCAAACAGAAAAACAAGAGATCTTTAAACTATTTACAAGTTCAAACCTAGGAACTGTAAGATATGGAAGTTGTACAGAGTTCTACTCCACAAATGTTTGAATACACACAGATTTTTAAGTATTTGTCAAATATCTAGTGACTCAGCAGTGACCGACCTCTCTGCCACCTGATCTCTTCTGTTCTCCCACACCTTCAAAATAGGTGACAACCATCCTCCCTCTAGTCAATGTTCTTCTGTTGGTGCCACAACAGATCTGGTGCTCCATTTCTTCCCTGAGGATGTCTCAGAGGGTTGCCTGTCCCTCCTTAACTCTGTCTGAAGCTCTTGACTGCTGAGCTGTTCCCAGCTGCAGACCTCAGACCTCAGCCCCTACTCTCTTCTCCCACCTCTCCTTAGGTAATCTTAATTAGTCCCATGGCTTCAAACATTACTGTACAATTCAGCACTGCTCTCTCCAAAATTCCAAATTAATTTATCCAACTGCCTACATAGAACCTCCATTTGTATAGCCAGAGTGTATCTTAAATTTAACACTGCCAAAACAGAAATCTTGATTGCCACCACTCCCCCATCCATCCTGTGCCTTTCTCAGTCATTCCCATTTTAGCAAGTAGCATGTTAACACCCACACAATTGCACTGACAAGAATCTTAAGTCTCCCCTAATTCCTATAGCCATTCTAGTCCTATTGCTTTTGTCTCCAAAATAAAAACTCTGAATTTATCTACTGTCTTTCTTCATCACCACTCAAAAACTCAACAATCTATCATCTCTATACAGACTAGTATAATAAACCTGCCTGGTTTTTCCTCTACTCCTCACAATCCTCTTACAAATTATTCATTTTCCACACAGAACAATTTTTAATAATACAAATTAAATCTTCTCCCTGGCTAAATAACCTGGCATTCCAATGCCAACTCTTTCATGGCCCATGACGCCCTGTGTGACTCCAAATCTTGCCTGCCTTGCTAGACTCTTTCCCCAGTCACCCTCTTTACCAAGCTGAAGCCTTTGCTTTTCCTCTGCTCCCATCTTTAACAAAGATGGTACCATCTTGATATTCCTGCCTGGATTAAAAGAAGTGACATCTTTCTTTACATGTGACCTCAGCCTCACCATAGAACATTTATTTTCCCCATGGCTTTTATATCTATTCTGGAACTTCATTTGCTTCTCCACTGTGTTCACAGTGCCTTCAATAGTGCCTATAAAAATATGTATTTCCCATTAATGAAAGAACAAATGTATAGTCAAAGTTAGGAATAGAAAGAAGAAAAAATATATATCAGAATTAAATGTAACTATTGTCAATTAAAAGATTAAAAGGCCAATGCTCTTCATAGCTTTTTACAGTTCTAGGCTAGAACACTAGTTTCAAACACTGTTGCCTCATTACCTGCTGACATCTCTATGACTAATTCAAACAACCTATGCATCTACTGAATACAATTCTAATAGAAAACAAAAAGAAAAGAGTGACATGTGTATCACTAGAAATAGCTAGGGTCTTAACTGAGAAAAGTAAGGATTTTTCTTTAAAATAAGATAAAACTTTCGGATTTTATTTTGAACCCAAGGCCTTGATATTTGAAGTGCATGCTCTACCACTGAGCCGCATTCTTAGCCCCAATAAGATTATTATACCAGTTTAAACTCTTATGTACAGAAAGTTGTTTAGACATCAGTATCTTTTAAAGATATATAAAATGCAAGCTTCTCCACTGTGCACTAATAACTGAATGTTGATGTCAACACTTACCAATCCCTGAACTTGAAATGTAGACTGATTATCAACATTTGCACCAGGAGTATGTGAAATACCATCATCTTACATCTTTCCCAGATGGCTATTTACAAGCAGAATCACCTGAAGTTAACTACATCATGAAGGACTAGGTAATAATGCAGAGTCTTTGCCTCCTCATCTAACTTACTGACCAAATCAACACATTAAGTCAATACCACAAACACGAATCTCTCCCACAGAATAATAAGGCCTAAAATAAAATGAATTTTTAAAATGGTGTTAATCAACTCATGTATCATCTAAAAATGTTCAACATTAGGCAATGGATGACACTCCTAATCGGGAAGATCTTACCTCTGTTATCATTTTACAGCTTTTACAGGGTCCGATCTGACTGAATAACTGGAGTATAAGGACTTCTGTCACATCTCTGGAGAGGTTACCTACGTATCTGAATGACAGAGAAAAAAACATTATCAGCAATGTTTCTTTAATTACAGCTCTAATGTGTTATTATTTAATTCATCATCTTTTATTTCAAGTTCCTGTCTATGATAAATTTTTCCAGTTAAGCCTATGATAGTTATAGTTCTAATTTCAGAATAATTTATAACATAAATATGTCAAATACTGATTTACTAAAATATCTTGATGATGAACTAATACTAGGCCGTAGTTGTTAGTGGGTTCATCTTAACACTGCCAACCAAACCAATCACATGAACAAAGAAGAGAGGGAGAGGTAAGTTGTTCTAGCAGAGCAGAGGGTGGGTAGGATAGAGGAGCTGGGTCTCCTCCAGTAGTGATGGCATATCTTCACTGCTTTAAGAACAATGGAATTGAATAATTTAAACTTCCCATCAGCATCAACAAAACAATCTCTAGGTAACAACAACAAAAAAAATTAAGAAGAGTTCTTTAAAAATTCAGAGAAGGGGGCTGGAGAGATGGCTCAGCGGTTAAGAGCACCGTCTGCTCTTCCAGAGGACCGGGGTTCGATTCCCAGCACCCACATGGCAGCTAACAACTGTCTGTAGTTCCAGTTCCAGGCAAACACCAAGGCAAATAAATAAATAAATAAAGTTTAAAAAAAATTCAGAGAAAAATTAAGATAAACCCAAATATACTTTTGACTGGATATTTAAAGGTTTAAGGGTTTTTTCCTAATTAGCAATTGATTGAAAAATTTACTGAGAAAAAAGAAAAATCACCATTTAACCCCCAAAAGATGATCACCTTGGTTTATAAGACATACAACTTGATTTATGTCTTATATTATGTTAATTATATTAACCTCAATAAATTGCCAAAGCCTTTCTGGTTCTCAACAAATAACACCTTAAATGTACATTTGTCAAGAACCACTTTATAAACCAAAACATGTAAAATGTGACATAGTTTCTCCTGGGAAGTAAAAACACAACATTTTACTTTTCTGACCACAATATAACATCAAGAAACAATGCTGAAACCAAATAAGGCTTGTAACAGTTGCCACATTAGATACATACAAAGTTTTCAAATGAAACATGCTAAAAGAAAAAAGACTGGAGAAAGCCAAGGTTAAAAAAACCTAAAATGGTTGGTTAAGAATGGGTAGAAGAATGGGTAGAAGCATGGTACTAGAGGTGGCCCAGCCACAGAGCATGCTTGCTCTTCTTGTAGAGGACAGAGTTCGGTTCCCAGCACCCACGTCTGCCAACTCACAACTGTTTGTAACTCCAGTCTCAGGGGATCCAATACCCTCTTCTGGCCTACAGCACCTGTGTACCCATGTGTATATACATACAATGCACACAGGGACACATAGACAAACAAACAAATAACAGAAAAAATTGAGTAGCAATTTCCCAGCTTAGTTAAGAACTTCACAGCAGTGGTTACCAAGAACCTCAGGATACACGTTCTAAGGCTGAACAAGTTCAGTGCTACTGAAATAAAAAATAAGCTAGTGGGTCTGGAGAGATAGCTCAGAGGTTAAGAGCACTGATTGCTCTTCCAGAGGTCCTGAGTTCAATTCCCAGCACCCACATGGTGGCTCATAACCATCTATAATGACATTTGGTACCCTCTTCTGTACACTGTATACGTAATAAATAAATATTTTTTAAAAAATAAAAATAAAAAAAAAATAAGCTAGCTGACAAACTGGTTTAGGTCCAGTATGCCATCTTTTCTTTATAATTAAATGGAGCTGACCCAATGTAGGACCTACAGTGATTTTTTTTCCAGCAATAGCAAATAGTTAAAGAATTATGAATTAGCCATAAATAACTGCTTGCCTCTTTTCACTTACAGGGACTTTCTGAGCCTGTAACCATGGAATAACTTCCTTTTGTAAAAGAGACCCAGTATAAAGAAGATGAGCAAGTGATCTTGATTTTCTAAACACTAGTTCCTCTAATCAGTCTAGTCTGCAGAAGGCATGGGACAGCAGTGATTTTTAAAAGTGAAGCTGGCCAGTAACAACAACAACAAAAAAACCCAACAGAACATTTTACTATAGCAAAAAACTTGATGGTTTAAACAGTCTTAAGTTTGTGTTGATGTTTAAAAACATTCATTTAAGACAAAAAAAAAAAAAAAAAAAAAAAAAAAAAAGCATGTTGCTTTTCACAGCCAAGTCACAATAAAAGCTGTTATTGTTTAACAAGACTTTCATTCTAAGTCAACTCATTTCCAATCAGTCAGGGAACTCTTAGATTCCAGAGGCACATTAATGTATATAATTAATTTCTGTATCTAGCACTGTCAAAGATTAAAAACTGTTAACATGCCATGAAATATTAGTAGAAAAGTCTAGGGCTACAGAATCCAGTTTTCAAATACTTAACTGCTAAAGTAGCAGACTAAATGTTAAAATTATACAAAGCCTTCTGTAACAGAGAACATCATAGTCTGTCAAAATGAAAAGGATGCAATTCAGTATATAATGTCACCTACATTTATCTAATTTTAGACTGCCTTTTCTTTTTTTTAAGATTTATTTATTTATTATGTATACAGTATACAGAAATGGGCACCAGATATCATCATAGATGGTTGTGAGCCACCATGTGGTTGTTGGGAATTGAACTCAGGACCTCTGGAAGAACAGTCAGTGCTCTTAACCTCTGAGCCATCTTTCCAGCCCTAGACTGACTTTTCTACTCAAGGTTCTGTAATTTATTTATCTAACAGAGGCACAATTTATATTTTCAAAAGTACTGTAGTTTACTGTGCCTTTTACATTATCAAAAAATAATCCACCCCAGAATAATTCCAGCAAAGGTTAAATTATGGTAAAATTCAGCACTAAATCCAGTAATTACCATCTTTCATAGCTTACTGAATTTGATATCTGTTTCTTGCGATCAATATTGTTTATATTTCACCTTCTGCTGCAACTAAGTAGAATATTCTAAAGTTGCAAGTTTTTAAATATGCAATTTTTATCCAAGGAACATGTACAAGACAAAAGATGAAGACAAATGGCTTGAGTTCTTATAGTAACGGAAAACATGGATAAAATTCCAAAATGACTTTTAACTCAAGGAAAAAATAAGGAAAATGCATACCTTACAGTCTATTTTGTCTTCTAAGATCAGGAACTGTAGGAACTGAAGCATTAATAACTGAAAATGACACCTTTATCCCTAACATTGAGTCTAAGATCCAATTGGAAACCAGAAAACTTGGCTGTTTCACAGCAGGCAGGAGTGCACATTGCCAGTGAACTACTTCCTATGTCCAACTGGGCAGAAATTAAGAACACCATGCCTTGCAGAAAGCTAATGACAGCTTTTCTATGAATGTGCACTAACTTTCAACAGTAACTCCACCAAGGCTGAAATTACCAGTACTTTCATACAAAATACTGTAGTGCTAAATTTCCATAAAGGTAGCTGTAGTTGTTCAATTGTTCTTAACAAGTTCCTATACAAAAGGACATTTTCAACAATAACCTCAAATAGCCCTCTAAAGGACTGTCCACATTGTCACTACTTGATTTTAGGAAGGAGGCAAAGTTGAAGAAAGGCACTGTAATGTAAGTTTACTAACCTGACCAAGGACCTCTAAAGGATGGGCCCATACAAGCTTTAAAGAAATAAGGATGACCAAGTTGAACCAGCTTGGTAATGGCCATAAAATAGCTAAATCAATGGTACAGCCATGTCTATGAGATTTCTATTGTTTTCTTCCATGTTGTTCACAGATGTTCAGAATACACTCTAAATCAAAGGCTTATTTCCTCCTTTTTACTGAGTATCAAGGAATAAATAGACTTAAAGAACAGCATTGAATGGTATGGTTTTACCCTAGAGGTACAATTTCTAGGGTTTTGGTGCACCAAATAGATGAATTATGTAAACTACAATTGACCACTATGATAATTTAGTGTCACACTGTGGGTTCAGATACCACAGATCAAATCACTGCACTGCAAAGACACAACCCAAGGCTGAAACATGTCCAAAGGCTGGTCTACTTCAAACACCAGTATCATATATTGTGATCTCATTGGTTTGTTTTTAAGATCACTAATACATAATACCCCAAAATAAGTGTCAAATGAAGATGGGGAACATCAGAAAACCTTAAAGCAACTATATAGCAAATAAGATTTCAGACTCAACATCAAGTCAATTCTATATCACTTTAAATATTATCAAATTAATTAATAATACTGTAGATAATGAATATTTAAAGACCTACCTAGGCTATAAACACCATATTGTTTTCTGAAGATAGAACCATATGTCTTAGCTTGTGTGTGTCTGCAGGAAAAAAACCTTACTAGTAACACACAGGCATTTTAAAATAAACATAATAAGATAAACTTTATTTAGAATACATTGTTTTAAAACACAGTAGCTACTAGAGAAACCTAATCCACAGATCATAATGTAAAATATAGGCTCTTCATAAACAAATCAAACCCTATTAAACATTTCTTTGATGTCAAGACTTTACATATATATAAGTCAACAAACTTCAGGAAGTATGACAATGTCCACCTATAATTTAAGTCAATCAAATCTCTTAAAAAATAATGCTTAACACTAATTTAATCAAAGTACAGCTTTAAAATAATTGAGTACCTCATGTTCCAAGGAGTTAACTAATGCAAAAAGGGTTAAGACCCTAGGAAGCAGTAAAGTCCTTGTATTTAAAAACAAAAGAAAAACCACCACAATTTCCCATGGAGAAAAGTGGGAAAAGGAAGACATAATAAGCACACACTGACATATAGGAACAACAGAGCTTAAGATGTTTATTCACTCATATTACACATCACAGTTTTAGATAAGCAAACACAAACAACTAAAGTTAGCTGCAGGGAGGAGGGGGGCACGAAATCCGATGAAATGCATGAAATAATAAAATTTAGCTATGGTCTAGGGAAGGCCTGATAGTGAATGCAAAGACAATTTACAGGAATAAAAGAAACAGAAAAGGCATACATGTAACAGACAAATGCAAGAAATCTCTTCTAAGGAACAAATAATAGATGCAGTTAATGAGACACGAGAATTTACCAATTATCCAGTAGCTATTATGATTCAAAGATGACATTTAGGTATTTTGGACACACTGCAACTGCCAACTTCCTTGAATATATGCTTGCTAGGCCTTAAGCCTCATGCTTTCCCAAATGCTTCTAAGTACACACTACTAACTATTAAATACCAAGCCTTGGCTTAAACAAACGTTGAAGAACAAATTTCAAGTTTTGTCTCAATTATTTTTTTTCTGGGAAACAGAAATGGAAAACACACACACATTTTATTTTCATTCAGGGGTATGATATGTTTAGGATGTTTTCAAATTTCCCAAACAAGATTTTAAGAGAAATAAGAAAGGAAAGTATAAATGATGCTTAAAAAAGAAAAAAGAAAAGCTATTGATATTGAATATTTATTAAACATATTTTCTGTGGTAAGGATGAAGCTCTGAGAAGCTAGTCAGAGGTCCTAAGTGTCCATTCACCATCGTCCATTCCCCAAAAAGTACTTTCCCCATCAGCTAAACCAGCCAAGTGGACTCTGATCATCATATCAATCAATACCAGGCAGAGCTAGGTTAAGAGAGACAATGCAGCAGGCTGACTCTGTGGACTTACTCCAGGCAGGAGTAGTAGGCCTGGAGAGACTGGGAAAACCTAAGGTGCTCTCTTTAAACAATGAATTGGAAATTACTCAGACGAAGGAAAAAGAGTGCCACACTATTTGGAAAGGAATACAGACGCTGAGTCATCACTCTGCATTGGAAAAGGAAGGAAACGCCAATTAAGCGGTTGGAAGATGCAATTCATTCATTAGATTGGGCATCAGGTGAAAACCAACAGCTGGACCGCGGTAAAAAAGAAAAAAAGAAAAAAAAAAAAAAAGCACTCAAAAGACACACATCAAATAGCGGGAGAAGACATTCTTTTATCAAACTCTGATGGTACTGACGCACAAACCGATTAGGAAGCGGCATCACCAACTGAGCGAAAGGAGTTTAACTGGTTGTCAGTTTGGCGTAGTGAGCGCTCAAAGTAAACTTCGATATCCAAGGGACAGAGGTAGTGCACGGCGGCAAAAGGCAATCTCTTTTGGCACTTCAAAAGCAGAGGGCGCTGGGCGAGTGTTTCTGACAGCGTTGGGCACGTGGGGCAGAAAGAGACAAGGGACTCCTTTGGTTAAAGAGTGGTTGGCTAGGGAAAAGAACTCAGAGAGACTGAGGCTGAGGACGTGGACTGCTGAGGACGTGGACTGAGTTTGAGTGCTCAAGCCAAAGGATGCAGCAGAGGTCCCACCCCCGCCAAGCCCTGCCCCCGTGGGGAATCCACGGCTCCCGGCTTAGCCCGGAGCCCCCAAAGCACCTGGAGAACCGGAGCTCCCCCGGGTCTGACAGCCTCAGCCGTGCACAAGTCCAGTCAAGGGAAGGGTGTGCAAAGAAGGGATCGGGAGGAAAAGGTCGAGTCGAGCTCGAGACCCTAGGAAGTAACTGTGTTCGGGGGGAAGGGAGGGTTTCCTTCTCTTAGGAAAGGGGACAGATGAGGAATGCACTTCACAGCGCGCCACCGCGACGCCGGACTCTCGGCGCCGGGTCCCGGGCTCTTGCTCCCTCCCTCAGCATCCCGTGTGCCCCGGCCGCTCGGTGCCTGGCACCCCCGGTCTCGGGTACTCACAGAGTCCGGGGCTGTCCGTCGTCTTCCATCATGGTGGGTGCGACGGAGTGATCCCGGGACAAGGGGGAGGGCAGGGCTGGGGAGGGGAGGGGGTGGGAAGGAAGGGAAGGGGGGCTCCGGGCTCCGGCTGGGGACAGAGGAAAAGGTACTGAACCTCGCTCCCAGGTTCGCTCCCCCCAGCCCGCTCCGGACACTGCGCTCCAACCAGGAGGAGCAGGAGGAGGAGGAGGATGAACAAAATGGCCGCCGCCACCAGCCAGGCAGGAAACGCGGCAGGGCGCAGGCGCGGCCCGCCAGGTCACTGCTCAGGCCAGCCGCGACGGCCTGTCCGGCAAAAGTGGCTAAAAGAACAGAAAACCCGGCAGAAGAGTACACCCTGACACGGAACACGACGGACCACGTCGTCCCTGTGGGCCTACTAGCCTAGCCAGTTTCAAAAGAGACTCGACACAGAAAGAAAAGCCGCCAAGTTAAGTCTCTGGGAATTGTGGTCCCGGGAAAGCGGGGGAAGCCCTTCTCCAGTGGCCTTCTGGGAACTGTAGTCCAAGGAGGACCTGGAGCCTGCCCGAGCGCGAAGGAGAGATTTCTGGGTAGTGTAGTCGTACTTGAAGACGTGCCGCGATAAAGTAGTCGACTTGACGGGAGAGAGCGAGGATTAAAAGGTGGGCGGCCGAAATGAGCGAGGAGCTGTCCGGGAAATAAACTACAAATCCCAGAGTGCCTCGCGCCGGGGACCGCCCTAGGATTGCTTCTAGCATCTTAAGGCTTTTCTGTTGGTTCACTGTGAACTCCTGCTCCGCCTCCGTCCAGCCCCTGAGCGGTTTCTTCAACTGTGGATCAGGCTGTGTGCTGGGTCCTCGTGGTTCCCAACCAGCCTTTTAGCCGCCTCCGCCGTCAGAACTGCTTGTCCGTGTTCAACAACTGCCGTCTCACGCGACGGGCAGGGAAGAGGCTACTCTGGACCCGGAGGGTCTTGTGGCAGAGCCAGCCTCGTCTTTAGCTCGTTTTCCTGCAAGATAGGCCTAGGTATACTGCTTGTAACTTGCTTTACAAATTCCAGAGGGTTAGCTACCCATTATCTCATCGGATTAGGGGCAAAAGAGCAATCCCTCATGAAAACGACTTGTGCCATTCTTTCAAAATCCCAGTTGAAACTAAAAAATTCGCGTGGTGGCGCACACTACTGCTAAGCATGAGGATAATGGATTTAAGGCCAGCCTGGAATTACATACCAAGATCTCATCAAAAACTAATAATCAGTGAAAATAGCAAAGAGGCTCAGAGCCCGAGAGCTATGCTAAAACATGGTCTGGATGAGGTATTGGACATGGAGTGCTAATCTTGAGTTACTAGAGCTAGCAAGGAGTTTAGAGCCTGGAGAGGGTAGCACATGCCTTTAATCCCAGCACTCCAGGAGGCAGAGGCAGTCGGATCTCGAGGCCAGCCTGCTCTACAGATTAATTCCAGGACAGCCAAGAACTATATAGAGAAACCCTACTTCAAAAAGCCAAACAAACAAAATTAGAGAAAGTAGAATCTACTGGACTGGAGGACTCAGAGCTTCATCTGACCGGCAGTGAAGAGCCTTTTTTGAAAAACATTGAAGCCAAGCCTGGTGGCACACGCCTCTGATCTCAGCACTGGGAGAGGCAGAGGCAAGGGAATCTTTGTGAGTTCAAGGCCAACCTGATCTATAGCCAGGGCTGTTACACAGAGAATTCCTGTCTGGGATCAGGGGTAGGGGCGCGGTGTTGGAACTACATTAATCATAATTCAATTAACTGGCCCATGCTTAGCCTAATGTATATTTCTTGATGCTAGTGTAACAAATTATAAATTTAAACCGACATGCATTATCTTATAGTCCAAGAGGTCAGAGAAGCAAATTCAGCCAGGCATAGTGAGTGGTACATGTCAACATAGCAAGCTCCCAGGAAGATCAGGAATTCAAGACCAGCCTTGGCTACATAGTGAGGCCAGCCTGACTCTGTCTCAAAAAGGGGGCTACGGTAAGAGAAACTCTAAAATCAAGGTGTTACTGAACTGGTTTTTTTCTAATTCTGATTTCTGGATGTAACCTACATTGTTTGACTCTTTGCACCTCCCTGCTGCATATTATTATTATTATTATTATTATTGGCCTATCTTATCTCTTTCTGACTAATCTACCTTTTTATTAACCTTTTGTGATTCATTTTATTTATTAACACATGGAACCCCTCCCCCATATTAAAATGGTCACATGTTCTGGGGATTCTTGGTGTCGTAATTAGTTTAGTGATTTTTTTTTTTTAATAGTGTGATAACACATTAATTTATTCCAGTCTTTCTTCACTTTAGATATATGACCCTAAATTGTGTCTTTACCATTTCTTGCTTTCTTTCCTGCCCCCAACCCCACCCCTCCACACGGAATGCAAACAGCAAGGTTTATTGGCAGCACAATACAAGCCGGGCAGGGAGCAGGCTTCAGGCTTCTGTGCTTTTCTTGCTTTCTTATGAAGTTTTGTTCTGCATATGTTTCTTAAAAGTGTGCATGCGTATTTAAATCATCTTTTAGATCCATCTCCCTCTGCTTCCTCACTATGAACTCCATGTGACCACCACCTCACACTCCCGTCACAATGCCTTGTCTTCCGGTTGTGAACCGGAATACCCTCTCCCTTAACTGCATTTGTTGGCTATTTTGTACCAGCAACAACAATGAAAGAAGTAACTAAAATCATACCCAAACCCTAAACACAGAGTTATCTGTGAGAATGAAAATAAGTCTTGTGGTAGGAAAGTAAGCTGCCACCAATTTAGGCATGGAACTTTTCTGTCAAAGATTTGTTTTTATTGCCTATGTATGAGTGCATGCCTGCATGTATGTTTACCACATCTGTGGCTGGTGCCCCTAAAGGTCAGAAAAGGGTGTGAGGAACTGGAGTCACAGCCGCTTGTGAGCTGCCTGCCATAGAGTGCTGGGAACCAAACCAGAGGCCTCTGTAATAGCAGCAGTGCTCTTTACCATGGAGCCATCTCTCCTGATGCCTCTGATTGCTTAGTATTATCTCTGTGATCAGTGTCTCATGGGAGGAGAGAAAAGCCAATGGCAGCCAGTAAAGTTTTGGATTATCCCAAGTTTTGGGGTAGCTTGTAGATCTATGTAGCTGGATACTGAAACCCTACCTTTTCCACATAAGGCATATGGATAGATGGATTTGGAGGCTGCCTCTGTATGGGCCTGTGAAGGAGTCAGAATAAGAAATAGATTTTATTCCAAACAGAGAAAGAGAGCTTCAGAAATCTACAAAAGTGAAAGAAAGGGATAAGGAAAAAAAAAATTGTATTTGTCTGTGACACAGAAGCCAAGCTCAGCCTCAGCCACACAGTTGCCTGGCTCCCTGGTGGAGAGGGGGAGGCAAAATAGAAGCCACTTCCAAAAGATAAGCCAAATGAAAGCCAGGCAGTCCTATACCCAGAAGAAGCCTTCAACCCTCCTCATAAGCCTTAAATCCAGTTGTGAGGGTTGATGCGACAGTAATTACTTCAGTGGAAAATTCAGCAGCAGAGAGAAATCTCATTTTGTCACGATGTATGACTCAGAGAGCAGCAGCCAGAAGCAATCTTAGAGGAGAGTCTTTTAAAAAAAAAAAACAGCTACCTGAGGATCTGAAATCAGGGAGCATCCATAGAGCCTCCCTCAATTTGACCTGTCAGATAAAGGGAGGTCCAGAGATGCAGCTGTGGAGGGCAGAGGGGCCAGTCACTGACAAACCAAAGGAATTATTACACGGGCTGGAGACCCCTGGGTGAATCAAATTGCCACCTAACCATCACTCACTGTTAATGCCTGAGAACGCTGAAGTTCCAAGGAATGTGAGTGACACCCACAGCTGTTTCCCTCCAGCAGAATCATTAGTGTTAAGGAGGGTCTTGAAAGCATTAAGACAGGGTCTCGAGCTGTAGCAGTCTCTGCTTTGGCTGCCTCTCATACCACCATTGCACTTAGGAGACACCACTCAGCTAAAACACTAGTCATGACTAGTGATGTGATTTAGAGAGCCAAGGCAGAGTGGGAAACTTGCCCAGTCCACAGAATGTAAAACTTGACCAGCAGACATCCCTGTTTCACAAAAAAGAAAAACAGTCTCGTTGAAAGACAGGTCTAGGGGACCTCAAACACTTAACCAGTAGAGATTCAGCAACATCGTAAGCCATAGGAAAGACCAGAGTCTCCAGGTCCAGTGCCGCCACCACCCCCCCCACACACACACCCCCTCCGATATACACTGCAGGTCTTTAATTCCTTTTTCTGAACATTTTTTTTAGAGATTTTAAATTATGAGTATGTGTGTGGGTATGTACACATAAATGATGGTTTCTTTGAGTGCAGAAGCATCAGCTATTTCCACCCCCCCACACACACCACCAGTTTTTGAGGACCTAGAAAGAGGTTGCTTTTTTTCCTATTTTCTGTGATTTTTTCTACATTTAGCAGAATTAAAATTTTTTGCTTTATTTATCTTTGTGATTTTTCTTCATATCATCTGATTTTATTTATGCATCTTTTATACTTGAGAAATATTTATACTTATTATATTAATAAATGTATTTTATATAGTATATTTTATATTATATTTTTATATTAAAAGTCTTATTTTTAATTTATCTATATGAGCATTTTACCTGCATGTATGGTGCATGCTTAGTGCTTGCAGAGGCCAGAAGGTCTGGATCCCCTGGAACTGGGGTTACAAACAGTGGTAAACTGTTGTGCAGATCCTATGAATGAAACCTGGGTCCTCTGCAAGAATTGCAAGTGCTTGCAAGTGCTCTTAACCACTGAGCCATCTCTCCAGTAGGGAAAATTTGTTTTTCTTTTCTTTTGTTTTGTCTCAAAGCCCATGTTGTTCTTGAACTGGTGATCTCCCCACCCCCCACCCCCCTCACCTGTTTGCTGGGTTTATGGATGTGTGCTACCATGAGTGGTTCCATAGTTTCTTTTCTTTTGTGTTCTCTCCGACCCCCCTCCCCCCCAGTATTTGGTAGTATTTTGATGTTACCTTATTGTTTGTTTTGTTTTTTAACAGACTATAGCCCTGCCTGGCATGAAACTCCCTGTGTAGACCAGGCTGGCCTCAAACTCACAGAGCTCTGCCTGACTGTTTGCTGTCGGTTTGCTGGCCATGATTTTCTCCACTTGCCTTGGTTCGTCTCCACTGCCCTTTCTCCGTCCCTTCCTCTGTCTCATTCACTAGCTATGTGAGTTCCTTTTCCCATTGCTGTGATCAGTCAGTTACCCGACAGAAGCAACTTCAGGGAGGAAGGCTCATTGTCTCAGTCTGAGGAGGTCCAGTCCAAGGTGGTGAGGAAGATGTGGCGTCCTCAGTCAGAAAGCGGGGAGAGGTGCATGTCCACTGATGCTTCTCTCGTTTTTCTCCATTTTGATCAGTCAGGAAACTCAGCCCATAAGTCATGCCATCTACACTGAGGGCAGGCTTCTTACACCCAGTTTACACAGTCAAGATATTCCCTCACAGACATGCTCAAAGACACAATGACCAAGGCAACTTACAGAAGAAAGTTTGGTTTTAGCTTATAGTTCCAAGGGTTAGCTTTTGACGCTGGCCAGCAGGCAGGCACGGTGCTGGAGCAGTGCTGAGGGCTTACTTGCATCTGATCCACAAGCACCAACAGACAGAACTAACTGAGAAATCAAAGCCCAGCCCTAGCTGCATACCTCCTTCAACAAGACCACACCTCGGCATCCTCCCCAAACAATTCCATCACCTGGGGACCGAATATTCAAACATGACCCTATGGGGGGGTCATTCTTATTCAAACCACTACACTTGAAAAGACTTGACTTTCCATTCCAGAGTCTTTTTGCAGGCTTTGTGTGGGTTTGGTCTAGTTGGTTGCTGGGATGAATGTTCACATAGACAGTTTTGTCATTAGTCTTTTCTCACTACTATACTTGTTCAGTGTAGATGACATTTCCTCCTGCACACCCCCAACTGCTTTACCAAACTGCTGACCTTTATAGTACCTTTGCAGAGCTTGAACTTTACCATACTTTTGGATGAGCATAAAAGAAACAGTATTACTGTCTCAGCTCTCAGGAAAGAGGGAAGACTTAAATCTTCCTCTGAAGATGAGAAAGTGCATCAAAATTCCTTCTCTGATTCCTTTGCTGTGCTTTAACAGTAGCTGCAAAAAGCTAAGTATCTGATATGATTTTCATGCCACTGCTGCTGTGGCAATCTGTCTTCACCTCACTGGTATTGTCTTAACTTCGGCACACAGCAGCTGCACCTTGGTCTGCTACTATCTCAGCCAGTAATTACAACCCCAGAGCTACTGACCTGTTTCTCCTACATAGCCACTCAGGCCACAGCCTGGAGAGAATTCTCTCAAAGGCACCAGCCCTGTCGCTGCAATTAAAGGTAGCTTTAACTAACTCTCTATCATTCTAATTATGAATAAGACTCGAGATTCAAAGCCTGGGGTGAAAACCTGTGGGCTCAGAGATGCTGGGTAGCAGCTAGCTAACCCTCTTTCCTTGCTGGTGTCCACAGAAGATCTGCACCAAACCACAAAAAGCTGTGCCACTCCAAACTCCATCCTACTACTTCCTGTGTCTATCTCTCCCAGATGCCCTCTGAGACTATGACTACTTCCTGTCAACTAGCTGCTAATGCAGCCTCCAGACCCATGGTTAATTTTATCTAATTAATACAAAGGCAAACTCAGGATTCACAGTGTGATTGAATATCCCCCAACACACTGGTGGTACTAGAGTTGAGCCTTCAAGAGTAAGCTGCTCTGTAAGACCCACCAGTGCAAAATGAGCTACACAAACCAAGAGATATACAAATAGTAACACAGACATGTGAGAAATATGAAAAAAGCAAAGCAATATGGCTTCTTCACAAGATCATGCCTCCTCAACTACTAAGATTAAATATATAAACATCAGGTAAGGATTGTTAAAGTTTTCTAGTGAACATGATTGATAACCTGAAAGAGAATTAAAAACAAGGGGATTAATTAAATCCAGAACCAAGAAAGGAAAGCAAAGTGAGAAAATGAGCAGTATGAATGGAAAAAATAATAACTCGGGGTGGGGGGGAATTAGCTAAGAAATTGACATTTTGAAAGAAAATAGAAATGTTGGCAACAATAACTCAGTGAGTCAACCACCAGTAGACTTGACTGAGTAGAGGAAACATCAGTGTTGGAGGACAGAATACTACATTCAAATATCAGTAAGTGTGGAAGTTATAAAAAGCACGACCGTAATAACATCCAAGAACTCTGTGGAGTATGATCAAGAGTCCATATCTTGGCTGAAGTAATGATCATCACTAAAGAACTCTTGCTGCTCTGACAGAGGGCCTAGATGGGGTTGCCAGCACCCATGTGGCAGCTCACAAACGTCTGTGACTCCATTTCCAAGGCACTTGGCATCCTCCTTTGGCTTCCCCGGCATTGCATGTATATAAGGCATCAGCATACATTAAAGTAAAACATTCACAGACATAAACTAAAATATAAGAAAGCACATAAAAATAAAATTCTATATTATAGAACCATGTAAACAGTAAAGCACAGAGAATCTATTACACAAAATAGCAAGTTTCCAAAAAACGTGAGAAATAAAGCACAAGAGGCATTTATCACCTCAAATAGATACGGTTGGAGAGGAACAACTATACACTATATAACCAACATGTCAACAATACAAAAGTCTTGGGATAGCTCAGTTGGTAGCATGCTTGCCTAACTGCCTGAGGTCAAGAGTTCAGTCTCCATAGCAACAGAAATGGGCTATGGCTATGCATGCCTGTCATGCATAACCCTAACAGTGAAAGCAGGAAGATCAGAAGTTTAATCATCCTCAGCTATGTAGCAGGTACAAGAACATACAGGGATACATTAGACTCTTTCTTAGAAGAAAAAACTCACTTATAAGGACAGAAAATCAGACCTCTCATCAGCAATGTTCAAATCCAGGGAAGCATAGTATGTATATTTTAGTTATGAAAGAAAGTGATTGCCAATCACAATTTCTATAGCCAGTAAAGCGATCTTTTAAATTTCACAGTGGCATTTCAAGTCAAACACAAACTAATATACAACATGATCATCAGATCAGAGCTGCAGAGATACTTAGGAGATAGACAGTTTCAGTCACGTGATTATAAGAAGTAATGAATTCCATGAGAGGAATAGCTGAATAAAGAAGAATTAAGAAGGAATCCATCATGATCTCTGAGTCTCTGAGAGAGGAAGATAAAGAACAGAGTAATCAAAGCAATAAGGGAAACAACAAGAGGACAGTAGTTTGTATCTCCCATGCTAGTGCCCTTGAGCATAAATGACCCCACGTCACCAATAAAGAGATGCAGACTGTCTGACTGGATTTAAAAACCTATGTCCAGGCCAGCCTGGTCTACAGAGTTTGTTCCAGGCCAGTCAGGGCTACACAGAAAAATCCTGTCAAAACAACAAAGCTAGAGTCTTCTATTCATTATCTACAAGAAGAAACAGAGCTCACTGATGGAGACACTAACAGCTCAAGAGTCAGGCTGCAGAAAGCAGGCTAGCAAACAAGGGAAACCGGAAACACATTGGCATAGCATTCTAACTTCAAACCAAAATTAAAAGAGACAAAGATGCCTCTGCATATTAATAAAAAGGAAAATGCATAAAGAGAATATTAAACAATTTGTATGTGAGAGTGATTTCAGTACCCTACTAGATAGGTCACAGAAATTAAAAATCAATAAAGAAATCTCAGTGAACATTATTATAAATAGTCTTAACCAGTCTCTTCAGGATATTCCATTCAACAGGAACAAAACAAACATTTTCTCTTAGCATCTTAGGAAACATTCCGTAAAACAGGCCATACTTTAAGCTGTGAATTAAGTCTTATCAAGTGCACTAGAATCAAAATACTCTCTCTTATCAGATCATAGTGCAATTAAACAAGAAATTGGTAGCAAGAAAAACTACAGAAATACACAAATACATGGAAACTGAATAATACATTTTTGAATGAGCAGTTAGTCATTGAACTTAGAGAGGAAATAAAAGTTTTTCTAAGCAAGTAAAAATGAAAGCACAATCTACCATAACCTTTGGGATATGGATGACTAAGGCAGGTCCAAGAGAACACGCACACTATTTGAGTACTTACGTCAAAAAAGCAGAGAAATCCATGATGCAACTTAGTTTCTTAGAAAAACAAGAACAAGGCAAACCCAAAGCAGTAGGCAAAAATAATAAAGGACAGAAATTAATGAAATTGGGAGTAAAAAGAAATTTGTAGAGCTCATTAAACAAACATACAAATTTTTGGAAAAACAAGACTGAAAAACCCAAATAGTCAAAAGAGAAAAATTATAGAAACTCATTAAATTAGTGATGGACTAATTAGGGAGGCTGCTACAGATTCCAATGAAATGCAGAAAATATTAATATTTTTTAAACATTTTTTAAAAACCTAGAAGAAATGGATAAATTTCTAGCCACATATTAACAAAATTAAATAAAAAAGATATAAACATCTTGAAGACATTCATAACAATCAGTAAGACTGAGGTAGTGGTAAAAAGATTCCCAACAAGGCAAGGAAGAACCCAGAAGCAGATGGAGACACTACTGAGTCCACAAAATCTTTACAGAGGATCTAGCATCATTGTATCTCAAACTTCCATAAAACAGAAATGGAAACATTACCAAACTCATGAAACTATCTTTAGTCTGATACTAAAACCAAATAACACAGCAAAGAAATCTATAGACCAACTTCCCTGGTGAATATGGATGTTAGAAGTCTTGAAAAAAGGTTTGCAAATTGAGTTTAAGAATACATTCAGGAGATCATACACAGGAGTAGAGAAATAGCTCCATGGTTAAGAGCACTTGCTGCTCTTGCAGAGGACCTGGGATCAGTTCCCAGAACCTACACAGTGGCTCACAACCATCAGCTATTCCAGTTCCAGAGATCTGATGTCCACTTATGAATTCTGTGGGCACAACAATTACATGGTGCTTTTGTATTTATGCAGATGAAACATCCACAAACATAAAAGAAAAAAATAATAAAAAACCACACCATGACCCAGTTGATTTCATTCCAAGGGTGCAAGGTTTGTTCAACATATGCAAATTAGTATGTGTAATTCTGCACATAAATAGACTGAAGGACAGAAATCATATCATTATCCAGATTGTTGCAGAAAGGGCCTTTAACAAAGTTTACCAATTTCTCTTGATTAAAAACTCTGAAAGGGGGCCAGGAAAATGTCTTAATGAGTAAAGGAGCTGACATCAATCCTGATGACCTAAGTTTGATCCCTTATAGGATACCAAATAAAATGTAATATCAAATTGTTAAATGCCCTGAAGAAACCAGATATAAAAAGGAACAAACCTCAACATGATGAAGACAATATATGGCAAATATATAGACCATTATAATAAATGCCCAAACTAGCATTTACCCTAATGCAACAAGACAAGGGTGGCCACTAAAAACCAACCAAACAAACAAAAACCCCACAATTTCTCTGTGTAGCTCTGGCTGACCTGGGACTTTCTCTGTAGACCAGGCTGGCCTCAGACTCACAGAGATCCTCCTGCTTCTGCCTCTCAAGTGCTGAGATTAAAGGTGTGCACCACCACTGCCTGGTTTACTCTTTTGCAATATAGTACTCAAAGTCTTAGCTGGAGAGCTAAGACAAGAGAAAGAAATAAACACCTGGAAATTATCTCTATTTGAAGATGACATGATCTTATACTTAAAAGACCCTAGAAATTTCACCAGAAAACTCGTAGTTCTGATAAACATTTCCAGCAAAGTAGCAGAATACAAAAGTCAGAATTTTCTCTATACACCAACAAAAAACTTGTTGAGAAAGAAATCAAGAGGAAAAATTCCATTCCTAATAACCTAAAAAAAAAAAATACCTAGAATAAATCTCACCAAGAAAGTGAAAGATCTCAAGATCTTTTCTTAAATCTTTAAATTAAAAGATTTAAGATCGGGGCTGGAGAGATGGCTCAGTGGTTAAGAGCACTGTCTGTTCTTCCAGAGGACTTGGGTTCGATTCCCAGCACCCACATGGCAGCTAACAACTGTCTGTAGTTCCAGTTCCAGGCAAACACCAAGGCAAATAAATAAATAAAAATGTTTAAAAAAAAAAAGGTTTAAGACCAGAAGAAATAAATTTTTAAAAATACTAGAGGATGAAAAGATGTCCCATGCACCTGGATTGGCAGAATTAGTATTGTAAAATGGCTATATTACTGAGAGCATTTTACAAATTCAAAAACTACCAAAATCCCAATGACATTCTTCACAGAGCTAGGGGGAAAATCCTGAAATTCATATAGAATCACAAAAGACCCCCAAATAAACAAAACATTCCATTGGAGAAAGAACATTCCTTAGGGTGCCACAGTATCCAATCTCAAATTATATTACAGAGCCAGAGTGTTTTTTTGTTTGTTTTTTTTTTTGTTTTTGTTTTTTTGCTTTTTGTTTTTTTGCTTTTTGTTGTTTTTTTTTTTTTGTTTTGGGTTTTTTTTTTGGTTTTTTGGGGTTTTTTTTTGGCATCTGGGTGTGGTGGTGTGGTGGCTCAAGCCTTTAATACCAACAGAAGCAAATAAATAAATAAATAAACAAATAAATAAATAAATAAATAAATAAATAAGACAAGTGAATATTTTTAAGAATTGGGTGGGGTTGAAAAGATGGCCCCAGGTTAAGAGTACTTGGATACTCTTACAGAGGACTGGGCTCTTTCCCAACACCCGCATGGCACCTCATAACTACTTGTAATTACTGTATGAAGGAATTTGAAGCCCTTTTCTGACCTCTAAGTTCAAGGATAGCCTGGTCTACATAGAGAGTTTCAAGCCAGCAAGGGTGTTACAGTAAAACTCTACCCCCCAAAAAAATGGGGTATGTTTGTTATGCAGCAGTTGATGACAGTAACAATACTGATAAAAAAAAAATGGAAGGTGCTTCCTATAATTAATTATTCTCTGTAGCTTCTAAAGGCCTCTGTGACTTTTCTAGTTCTCCAACATGTTCAGAATTCCCCCATATTTTCTCTGCTAGCATGTAATTTCTGTCTCCTTATTGTAAAGATGAGAAAACAGAGGCTAGAAGAGCTTAAGAAATACATCAAATACACCAGCTTCCTAGGAGTTCCAGCTAACTCATGAATTTCTAACAACCCTGGTTGTCTTGGGAACTAGCTCTGTAGACCAGGCTGGCCTTGAACTCACAGAGATCTGCCTACCTCTGCCTCCCCGGTGCTAAGATTAAAGGCATGCGCTACCACCGCCGGGCTACCACACTTTATTTTAACACTATTAGTCAACTATTAATTGTCCTACTTAATTATTTGAGGTTGATGTCACTGGAGGAATGACCAGCATCTTGAAGGCTCCCACACATGGGTCAGTAGGGGGAGCTCTGTTCCTAAGGAGCCACTTTCAACTCCCCAGCAGGGGATAAGCCAATACAGCGTCTTGGTGGAAAGGCATTCTGGGAGATGGCAGGCTCCTTGAGGGAAAGAAAAACGAAGGAAGCGTTGACTAAGCTCCAGATTTACCGAGTTAATTTTTAATCCAAGAGTCTGGAGCTGCCTTAAAGAACCGAGTGTCCTTCTCTGGGTTCCTTTGTGCTCCACCTGATCCCACTCAAAGCTCTAGAGCAGATCTCTATGGAGGCCATAGAGTTTCCAAGAAAAGGGGATTTGGAATACGGGCTCGGCTGTCTTCCTTAGTTCTCCACCCCTTGGCAGGATACTGGAGAGCGGGTCTGTTCCCTCCGTGGAGCATGTCTCTCCCTGCATCCTTTCCTCCCCAGACCTGTTCCAGCTCTATACATAGCTCTAGAAACTGTGTTATTCTTGACATTCTCTCTGCTGTCAATGGATGAGAGAAAAGGACTTTCCTCCCCTATTGTGGCAAAATTAGAGGGTCAAGTTAACACGGGAGATAAACAGTAGTCCTCGGTAGTTACCAGGGTTGTATTACAGTCGGCCAGTACAGCCATTCTGACTACTTTCTCTGCTCCAGGGTTTGGAAAGAACAATGAACACCCTTTGTCTTCTCTGACCACCTTCATACTGATATCCGCTTTAGAGGAGGGTCTAGGGAAGCATATGGACATTTCTGATTACCCTAGGAAAATTCCACTAAAAAAGACTTGGCCATGGTGGTGCTGACCTGCAATCTAAAGCATTTGGAAGCTGAGACAGAATGAACATGAATTCAAGTCCAGCCTGGGCTATACAATGATTTTCATGCCTGGCCTATGGTATGAGAATCTATCTCAAAACACAGATATAGTTGTAACTCCTATTGAAGAGTATGGTGATTTGAATGAGAATTGCCCCCATAGACTAATAATTGATAATACTGGAATTTCAGTTGGTTTGGAGAGGCTGAGGAAGTGTGGCTATACTAGAGAAAGTATGTTAATAGGGGTGGGGGGCTTTGAAGTTTTAAAAGACTCATGTCATTTCTAGATAGCTCTCTCTGTTTTCTATTTGTGGATTGAGATCTGAACTCCCAGCTGTACTCCCAGCTGTTACTCTAGCACCATGCCCACCTGCTATCATGCTCCCTGGCATGATGGTGGTGATGGACTCCTATCCCTTTAGAACCCAAGCCCAGTTCTTCTATAAATTTCCTTGGCCATGGGATTTTATTTACAGCAACATAAAAGTGACTAAGACAAAGAATAAATTTAACAAGTTGGCTATGGTAACATAGGCCAGTATAACAGCACTTGGCGAGCTGAGGCAGGAAGATCATGAGTTCAAAACCAGTCCAGGCTATATAAAGAGACCTTGGGAGATAGCCCAATTAGTACAATGTTGCCTAATGTGGTGATTTCAGTAAATCATCTCTGAAGATGCATCTTTGAATACTTGGTCTTCAGCTGGTGGAACTGTTTGGTCTTGTTGGAGGAAATGAAGTCTCATTGGAGTGAGCTTTGACACTTCAAAAGCTTCTCACCACCTCCAAGACTCTCTCTGTTTCTGAATCAAGATGTGTGATCTAATCTATTGCTGACACCATGCCTTCCCTTCACCATCGTGAACTCTGGAAACTCAATGGCTTTTTTGATAAGTTACCTTAGTCACAATAGTTACCTTAGCATAGCAATAGAAAGTGACTGGTCCAGAAGTAGGTACAGGAAGTGGTCTTTACTGTGTCTGACTGCTAATCCCATGGGAGAGAAAAAGACCACTACCACAATTTTTGAGCCAGATTTGAAGAAAGTTTGATTTTTACTGGAGTGCACCTGAGAGCTGGCCAATGACTCCTAAGTCAAGTTGAAGACAGCCGGAAGCCCATCTCCTAGGATCCTTTTAAAGAACAAATCAGGGCTGTTGCAAAGTGGATTTACAAAAGGGAGATAATGAAGCAATAAGAAAGAATGGGAAAATCTCAAAAACAACAACAACAAACCCAACAGCCACCACTGCATGGTTACCGTAGGGTTAGAGATGGTTAGAGTATTCTGAAAAACAAGTCAAGGTCATGGGTGGGCTGGTGCTGGTCTGGGTTCCAGGAAACAGAAACCCAGCTTGTACAGTAAATGAAAATTTATTTTTAACATTACAATGCAATAGTTTTTGCCTTCAAGGTAGAGTCAACAGGGTGTGGAGGGGTGTTTCCTCACAAACCTGATCATATATATGGCTGTTTTCTAGAATATAGAAGCCTTTGAGACTTTGGAACTTTGGATTAGAAAAGTTGTTGAGTCAAGCATTGGGAACACATGCCTTTAACTCCAGCACTTTTGAGGCAGAGGCAGGCAAATCTCAGCCTGGTCTACAGAGCGAGTTCTAAGACAGCCAGGGCTACACAAAGAAAGCCTGTCTTGAAAAAACAAAACAAACAAACAAAAAACCCAAAACCAAAAAGCAAAAAAGAAAAGCTGTTGAATGCTCTAAGCAGAACTTAATGAGCTATCCTAGAAGGAACTTGGTGCTGAGACCTATGGACCATGGAGGCCCTGCTCAAACAGTTTCAGAGAGCAAGAATACTGGCCACTGGGTTAGGGACCACCCTGGCAATACTGTGTCAATGAAAGCTGTCTGTTTTCTCCTTCTTTCTACTTACCAGGGGTTAAATTTAACAGTAATGGTCTAATTTCTTTGGCAGATATTTCAAGACAGCTTAATATTGACTCAACCTTGTGGTTATTAGTAATAAGTATTATGGAGGTCTACAGTGAAAAGCAGTGTGTGGGGCAAAAAAAAATAAACAGTTTGATGATAAAGAGTGCCAGGAAATTTAATACTGGGGCTAAAGCCTGTAAAGGATTGGTACCCTCAGGGCAAGCCCTCCCCCAGCTGAACTTTCAACCTGTGAAAGGAAAAGGTCAAAGGAATTTTCTGCTCCAAAAAAGGAACCAATAAAAGGGATTCAGGGGAACCAGGGTTCACCCCATGTTTGTAGTCAAACATGTGATGCTTCCGTTAGTGTCAAGAAGGGTACACTAAAGGGATTGTAGAACCTTCCTCTAGGTTAAGAGAGTCACTGCTGGCAGGGAAGTTCCTGAGGGAGCAAGAAGCCCGAGTGACCATTGTATAAAGCTATGAAAATAAAACGGGATTCTTTTGTTAGAGGAGCCAGAACCATGGGAAATGGGCAAGGAAAGGAGCACAGAGGGAACAGAACCAGCCCAGAAGAGAGAAGTAGGCTGCAGTCAGCAAAGCTGGAAGGGCAGAGTCATCTAAACCCTCTAACATCGGACATAGAGCTGCAGGATTTGGAGTTTACCCTGCTAGGTTTCCATCTTCTTTGGAACCAGTATTTCCTCACTGTGTCTCCATTGTTTCCTTTGGAATGGTAATATATAGTCTGTCTCATTGGATGGTGGAAGTCTGTAACTTTCATTTTGATTTTACAAAGAGGTTACAGTTTAGAGATTACCTTGAGTCTCAGGAGAGATTGTGAATTTTGATTTTTTTTTTTTTTAACAATGTTGAGAAGACTATGGTAACAATTGAAATTGGACTAAATGCCTTTTGCATTCTGATGCCTACAAGCCTATGGGTGACTCAGGGAGCAGAAGTTGGTGGTTGAATGAGAATGGTTCCCATAGGTTCAGATGTTTAAATAACTTGGTCTCTGGTTGATTGAACTGTTTGGGAAGGATTAAGAGGTGTGGCCTTGTTGTTGAAGGTGTATTGTGAGGGGCAGGCTTTGAGGCTTCCATTGCTCTTCTTGCTTTCTGTTCTGTGAGTTCTCAGCTATTCTTTCCATCTTACCTCACTCCACCATCATGTACTTTAACCCTCTGGAAACTTAAGCCCAAATAAATGGTTTGTTTGTTTGTTTTTAAAAATAAGTTGACTTGGTTATTATGTCTTATCACAACAATAGAAAAAAAGCTAATACACCCACTATGCATAAAATTCTGGATTTGATCCCCAGCACCACATCAAACGAGATGGTACAACTCTGAAATCCCAGCATTTGGGAAGTGGGAATAGGACCAGAAGTTCAAGGTCACCCTGGGATATATATCAAGTTCAAAGCCAGCCTTGTCCACATGAGACTCTGTTTCAAAGGAAGATAAAAAAGAAATATGGAGACATTGTCAAGAAAAATAAGATGAATCCTTGGGAACTTTTCATTTAGGTGCACATCACAGACACCTAATTTCTGTCACTCTGTGCTTTCATCTGTTACCTGTGTCTTAACCAGGGTTGCAATGGCTAATGGCACCAAGTTGGTAAGACTGAGAAATCCCTTAATTAAAAACTGTATCTCTAGTAGTCTCTGTGTTGACATTTTCAGAGGCAGTTACATCACAAGGGTTCTGACCAATGAATGTATGTATCCCTGGAGTGGCTCACCATATGACTGCATGATGGGGAAGTGGCAGTGCCTAGCTGGAGGAAGCAGGCCTGGAAGTATGTCAGGGGGTGTGTCTTACCCCTTTTTGTATTGTCTCTTTTCCCAACCTCCTGCCTATCATGATGTGAACGGCTATGTACTATACCTTGTCTACCATGATGGGCCTTTTGAAACCTCTGGAACTGTGAGCCAAAAAATGTTCTTCCTCTCTTGTTTCAAGTATCGATCACAGTGGAGAAAAGGTCATTTATGTGAGAGTGACTTGATATAGGCAACTTCCATAAAGCTGAACTCACAGTTCTCTTATTTAAGATTCAAATTGTAGATTGACTAGAGAGATAGATATCTCAGTGGGTAAAGTCCTTGCTACACAAGCTTAAGAGCCTGAGTCTGGACTCAGACGCCCATATCAGATCCCAAGCACGTATGTAAGCACAGTGCTGGCAGCAGACACAAGCAAATCCTAGGAGTCCTGGCCAGCTAGTCTGGTCCAAAAAAGCAAGCAAGCTCCACATTAAGACTTTGGCTCTCTCTCCCCTACCACTCTCTCTCTCTCTCTCTCTCTCTCTCTCTCTCTCTCTCTCTCTCCCTCCCTCCCCCACTTGTTTCCCCAATAAACTCAACATGGCCTCCTGAAAAAAAAAAAAGAAAAGAAAGAGACTTTGTCTCAAAAAATAAGGTGGAAAAGTGATTCAGGAAGACAGTGTCAAAGTCTGACTTCTATACCTGTGCACATGCACAAACATGTGCACACATGTATATTACACACACAGCCAGAGAAAGAGAGAGAAGGAGGGAGGGAGACAGAGAGAACATAAGTGTTAAAAAGGGCTGCAATTGTTATAACACACATGTAGTAATTTAAAGACTCCTCATACACAATCCATCTCAACGGGTTTCAGAAGTCTAATTTTTGGTTATTTGGATATCTGGTGATCATTGGTCATGGTGCCCCTAAAAGTAAAAATGAAATACTGGGTCAGCAATTAAAAGTCCTTGCTGCTTTTGCAGAGGACCGGGGTTGAGTTCTCGGCACATAGGATGGCTCTGTAACTCCACTTCCTAGGGATCAGATACCCTTTTCTGGCCTCCAAGGGCCCCAGACATACAGATGATATAAGTGAAGCATTCATACATGTAAAATTTTAAAAATTGAAACACCAATCTTGCATTTATCATTCTTTTGTTTGTTTGATTGATTTTGGTTTGGTTTATTTGAGGCAGGGTTTCTCTGTGTAGCCCTGGCTATCCTGGAACTCTCTGTAGACCAGGCTGGCCTCAAACTCACAGAGCACTGCCTGCCTCCCCAGTGCTGGGATTAAAGGGGTGCTCTACTACTACTTGGCTATGTTTATCTTTTTACATGGGCAATTTATAAAATTCAGGCCTTTGATTTAAAATTGTCTTTTTGTACCTTCATAATTAGGTTTAGATTAGCTATCATTTTGGCAGGAACACAGCACAGGGTCTCATTTCCTCAGTATATCACATTAGTAGCAGCCTACCATTAGATTATACTATTATTGATGATATAAGTTCAATCACTTAAATGGATGTCCACCAGATTCATCCTTTAGCCAGGGGTATCTTTTATCCTTTGTAATCAATAAGTAATTTTTGAGGTAGTTAATTGAGTTCATCTTAATATCCTTTCTCCATGATACTTTGCTGATTGCTTTAGAATCCATGAGTGAGTCTGACCTAAACCAGTAATTGCTATGGTGGTTACATTTTTTTCTCCTGAACTTCCTGCCTCCTTAGTTTGTGATTGGAGGAAATGCCCTTTCGTTCTCAGTTAATGATAACAAAGCATTTTTAAATTTCACTGTGTGATTTAGTTTTTAAGTATCTTGAGTTCTTTTTTTCTGGCTTCTAAGTAATGGTTGTGAGAGTTTTCTGGTAATTTGTCATCTCTTGTAAGGGATCTAATTTTCATCAAGAAATGAAAGGTTAGGGCTGGAGAGATGCTTCAAAGGTTAGAAATGCTTGTTGCTTTCTAGAGGAGCCAGGCTCAAGTCTCCAGCACACAGGCTAGTTAGCTCATAACTACCTATGACTCCAGCTCGAGGGAATCTGACATCCTCTTTTGGTCTCCACATGTACTCAGACACGCATGGCACACACACACTCACATATTCACACACACACACACACACACTCACACACACACATATACACACACACTCTCTCTCTCTCTCACACACACACACACCACAAAATAAACACTTTTAAAAGGGAGGAAGAAAGGAAGGCAAGCTGAGGTCAGTAAGATTGATGACTCAGCAGGGAATGTCACCTACTGCCAATGGCCTGAGTTTGGTTCTAGGAACCTACAGGCTAGAAAAAGAGAAGCAACTCTCAAAAATTTCCTTTGAGTTCCACATGGATACTGTGGCATGTGCCCCACTCCTGATGAACAAATATAATATTAAAAATATTGCCAGGCAGTGATGGTGCACACCTTTAATCCCAGCCCTTAAGAGGCAAAGGCAGGCAAATCTCTGAGTTGGAGGCCAGCCTGGTCTAAAAGAGCAAATTTCTAGACAGTCAGGGCAACACAGAGAAACCCTGTCTGGAAAAATCAAATATAGATACAGAAATACATATGTTGTATATATTTAATATATGATATATTATCACACATTATATAATATACATTGCTATATTTCATAATAATATACATTATTATATTATATATAAATACATATGTGATAGTTTGAATGTAATTGGTCCCCCACAAGTCCATAGGGAATGGCTTTGTTAGAGTAGGTATGGCCTTGTTGGAGAAAGGGCTGGGGGTGGGCATTGAGCTCTCATATATGTTCAAGCCATGCCCACTGTCTCAGACTACTTTCTGCTGCCTTTGGATATGTAGCTCTTTTATACTTCCAGCTCCTTCTCCAGCACCATGTCTGCATGGGGTGTGTGTGTGTGTGTGTGTGTGTGTGTGTGTGTGTGTGTAGAAGTGGGGCAGAGGGAGGGAGAAAGAAAAGGCTAGATTTGAAAATGAAATTAAACTTTAAAGAATAGAATGAGATTATTTGAGCAATGAAACAGACACATTAAAGCCAAAACTGACAAAGATACTGAGAAAGGGAGCAAACCGGAAGGCAGAGCTGAAGGAATTACCCAGCATGCAAAATGAAGAGGAAGAAGGGGGATGGATATAAGAAGGGAGGTTGTAGCTATGAATAGAAAACTTCTAATCAAAATGAAGTCCAGGTGAGAACACTGAGAAAGACCTAGAGGCACTATAGTTCCAGGAGAGTGGCTGGCTAGATTCCAGAACTTAAAAGGCGTGAGTCTTAGTGTTGTGTATATTCACTTGCTGGTACTGTCCTAGCAAAGTACCCAAACCAAGATTTGTTTGTTCTCTTCACAATACTGGATTGTGATAGTCTGCCATCAGAACTGTTTACCCCTGTCCTTGGCTTGCAAATGGCTCTCTTCTCCTGTCCTCACCTGATCTCCTGCAGGTCCGTGTCCTAGCCTCCCCTTTGTACAAGGATGTGGATCAGAATGAGTAGGGCTTGCCCTGATGACCTCATTTCCCTTCATTTTCTCTTTAACAGCTTGGAGACTCTCAGGGTTTCAACATGAACTGGTGGGAGACACGATTCTAACCATAATAAATGGGAATAGTAATATTTACTAGATGTGATAGGTAGAAGAAAACCCACACCTCAACAGGATATAGTGAAATTGCTGACCAGAGCCAGACAAGGCCTTCAAGGTAGCCAGACAGAAAAGTGGCAACTTGCTGACAGCACTCCGGCCTCACTACTTACATTTCAGATGCTCAGACAAGCAAGCGTTCCTGATTTGCTTTCATGCCCCAGTATCACCCCATCTCCTATTGTAGAGAATGCAGGCTTGCCTTCCACCTGGGTTGAGTTACCACAGTCTGGACACAGCTGAGTCTTCTCTCCTGTGTCAAATGCTCTGCACCCCAAAGCCAGCCTCAAAACCTGTCCAAGTTCATCACCAAGCCTGCTTGCTCCTCTGATCAACACTCTTCAGTCCAGGGCCAGGAAGTGTGTGAATCTAGAAACACTAGGGCCTTGCTGGCTGGCCAAGGACACTAAGTAGACACAGACCTTACTATTTCTCCCATATCTGTCCTAAACTTAAAATCTACTTGGTTTAAAGCAACTGTTTTAAAAGCAGATGTGGTCACATTCTAGGATCCCTCACTGACACAGTTTGATTTCTATATCTAGCTGGAGAGTGTTCCTGTGTTGGCTTCTCAGAATTGGTAAGACCATGGCACAAAACTGTGGTGGCTGGACCTCGTGTGGCCTGTGTGCGCAGTTCCTGTAGCTCAGAAATCGGAGCCCCATTCTCTTCAAAGCAAAGCATTAATAAAGAAGGCTTTGTGTTTGGTGCTTGTTCTTGCTAGCAAACAAGTAAACAAGAGAAAAAGAGCCTTGTTCTTTGAAGTCATGTCCACAACCTCTGAGTATGTCTTTCTCTACACCAGCTTCTTACCATTTCTGAAAGGGTTGAGCTTTTGTCTCCATCTGCCTTATTGCTTCGTCTCTCCACCCACCCACTCGCTGCCCCCCCCAGGCTTAAGACCATATTAAAATGCAAACTACATTTAGTCTAACTTCAAAAGTCCCCAAAGTCTTTCATAGCCTCAAGACTATTTACAAATCCAAAGTTGTGATGATATTTTGTTTGTGCTCTAACAAATAAAGCTTGCCTGGAGATCAGAGGGCAGAGCTAGCTTCTAGCTAAACATAGAGGCCAGGCAGTGGTGGCACACACCTTTAATCCCAGCACTTGGGAGGATGAACTCAGGTCCTCTGGAAGAACAGTCAGCGCTCTTAACCACTGAGCCATCTCTCCAGCCCTAGAAGGGTCTTTTGTAGCTCTTCTCACAAGCGGGGACTATCATCTATGAAGCATAGCTCACATGTCCCTTTGAAAGTAGATGCCATGGTTTGGAAATGGTTTGAGCGTGTCTGCTAAAGGTGTACATCCTGAGGCATGATCCTCAGTGTGGCGATGTTAGGGAGGTAGAAACTGCAAGAGATGAAGCCTAGTCTGACTTAGGTTTAAAGGGGCTTTACTTTCTGAAGGGATTAACACAGGTACATGTTTTAGAGTGCTGGATTAGTTCCAGGATTAGGATATTGTGAAAAGAATACCCTGGGTCTTTCCTTAGTTTCTTGCCTCCAGTTTTAGTGCTTGACTTTCCCTCTTACACATAACCCTAACCATAATGCCATCCACCATGAAATTCCCCACCAGAGACAAGATGTCAGTGTAATGCTCTTGACCCTCTAGAACGCTGAGCTAAATAAAACTTTTTTCTCAATAAAATGCTGTCTCTGAGACTTGTAGCAACAGAAATGCAGTGGACTCCTCATTACTCTCTGCTTCGTCACTGTAGGTTGTTTTTCATGGTGTTTAATCAAAAGATCCATCTGTTGGGGCTAGAGAGAGCGACTGGCGGTTAAGAGCATATAACAATCCTGCAGAGAACCTGAGTTTAATTTCCAGCATCCATATTGAGAGGCTGCAACTCCAGTTCCAAGGGTATCTGACTAACACACACTTTAAAATAATAAAAAATATTTTTAAAGGTCTACTCGTTTATTTATTTTCTTATATGTGTGGATACCCCTAACTAGAATCGAAAGCCCATGAAAGTGGGAACCCAGTCTCATCCTTTTGTTCACTTTATCGCTAGCTCTCAATGGAGTGCCTGGAGCACTGGACAGTGCATATTGGCGGAAGGCATGCCAGGTGCTACATGACTTAGACACCTGACCTTGTAGTGAAACTCTATTGCTACAGTCCAGAGGGACCTGAAGCCCAGCAAAACCGCCAGAGCTGCACGTGTGGCCCTGTCCAGCTCAGAACCTACCCACTTAGGCTTCAGTCAGAATGAAAGCTGGCCCTAGGAGCTGAGAGAAGCTGAAATGCAGAATTAGCCAACAGCTCACCTCCATAAATTGAAGTCCCTGTCGCTCCTGGTATTAACACTGGTTCCAGGCATTTCCACTTCAATTAAGACTTGGCACATTTCAAAATACCTCTGAACAGCAGGGCACTGATTGAATTTGAGATGCTGGGAAGCCAAATGGAAAATATAATAGTGAAACCGCTAGTCCTGCTATATTGTAGTTAAAAGCATGAACAGACAACTATTACACCTTTTTAACACTCAACTGTTCTGTTCCAAATTAATCTGGCATAAGTGTAGTCACATGGACTGTTTTTAACCTGTCCCATGAGGGGTCTTTTCTGACTCTTGATCTGAGGTTCCCATTTATCCTCAGCCATATTCCTTACAGGATTTGTAGATGTCAAAATGTGTTTGAATTATTCAAATGGTGATCTGTATGCATTTTTCAAAACATAAAATATCTGAACAAATATGTCATTATATACATTACTCTGCTTTGGTCATACAAATTATAATACACTCATTTAGCAAAATGCTGTTGAGTCATTTAAAAAGAATGGTAAATCAGTACTGATTTATATAGAACATACTCAAGATATTGTTACAAATAACATATAACATCTCTGCACATGTGTGCAAATGTATTCTCGCTCTCTTCCTCTCTCTCTTTCTCTCTCTCTCTCTCTCTCTGAGACAAGGTCTCACTATGTAGCCCTAGCTAGCCTGGAACTTGATATGTAGTCCAGGCTGGCCTAAAATTCACAGCAATCTGCCTGTCTCTGCAGACCCCAAGTGTTTGCATTAAAGACCTTGCCCAGTTTTTGCTTGTGTTTATTGGTTGTGTGTGTGTCTGCTTATTGGGTTTTTGTTGTTGTTTGTTTTGTTTTGTTTTGTTTCCAAGATAGAGTTTTCTCTGTGTAGCTCTGGCTGTCCTGGAACACACTCTGTAGATCAGACTGGCCTTGAACTCAAAGATCCACTTGTCTCTGCCTCCCTGGTGATGGGATTATAGGCACTACTGCCACCCAGTAGTTTGTTTTTTGACTCAGGGTTTCACATAATCCTGTACTGGCCTTGAACTCATAATGTGACCTTGAATATCTGATTCTCCTACTTTCTTCCTCCACCACCGAATTGCCGAGATCACAGGTCTGACATCATGTATTTTCTTGTGAGCACAGAATATTTCTGCAAAGAGGCTCAGAGTGAAGACACTCTGTGAAGACAGAATGTCTGCAGTAGCAACTGACATGATATGCCAGGTGCTCGTGTTTTCTGTCAGGTATCACACCAGGTGCTTCTCTTACGCCCCTGTTGGGAACAGCCAAAAAGCACCTTGGCCTGAGTGCGGCCATTTTAACTTCAGACTCCATTTTGCCTGTAGGTTGAAACAAAGCTGGGAACCTTCCGATGGCCGACCCACCGCCTCCCTGAGCCATAGAAACATTCGCTATGCATCTTTAGTTCTCTAGGAACATCCTGGCTGTTCCCAGCAACAGAAGGAAGAAATGAATCTGACTGGATGGACTGAAAGGCTTGCCTTGGATGTTGGTTGACAATGATGGGGCATTCAAGGAGCCCCTAATCTCTGATTTCTGATTGGTAAAAATTGTAACTGTAACTTGGCAACAATGTGTATTTTTGTGCTTAAATACTTGCTTCAGCTGACACCTGGGGTGGCAGTTCAGCTCATTGTTCTGCAGCCCTGATCCATCAGTCCCCTCCTTACCCCTACTATTGTGCTATCCTGCCTTAAATCTTGCTTTGCACCTCCTGTGCCTACTTGGGTTGATTCCACTGGGAGCCTTGAACCACAACAGACTTGTTTAATCTTCACAGCAATCGGAAGAGGGTGAAGTTGCAATTATCTCATATCTACAGACTGAGACAAATTATAACAACTTCGGTGTCTTACTCTATTTAAGATACTTTAAAAACAATGTTTATTTTTATGTTTTATTTATTTGGATGTGTGTAGGTATGTGTGTTTGTGTGTTTACTCTTTGCTCTTTGAGGATCTACCACCCAGCTCACAAATAAATACATGGAGACTTATTCTTACTTATAAATGCCTGGTTTTAATTTGGTATTTTTTTAGCCAGCTTTTGTAATTTAAATTATCCTGTCTACCTTTTGCCTCTGGGCTTTTCCCTTTCTCTATAGGTCTACCTTTACTTCTTACTTTGTTATTGGCTGGGTGGCTTGTCTCTGTCTTTTTCTCATCCCTCCCTCTTCTTCCTCAGTCTGTATTTTCTTCTCCTGCCCAGCTTTTGGACAATCAGCTCTTTATTAGACCATCAGGTGTTTTAAACAGGCAAAGTAACACAGCTTCACAGAGTCAAACAAATGCAACACATCTTTGTATCATTAAACAAATGTTCCACAGAATAAACAATATGTAACGCATATTAAAGTAACACTCCACAACAGATGTGTGAGCATGATTGTGTGTGTGCACGTGTGTGCAATGCACAAATGTGAAGGTTAGAAGACAGCCTCAGATGTGCATTCTGCTTTCCACCTTGTTTGAGACACAGATCTCCTGATGCTCACCACAATACCTGCCAGTCCAGCTAGTCTATGAGCTTCCAAAGATGGGCCTATTTCTACCTCCCTATAGCACCCTGGGATGACAGATGAGCCCTACTGCATCCAGCTTTTCTGTGGGTTCTGCCAATTCAAAGCAGACACTGTCTACTGAAATATCTCCTCCAGACTTGTTTTTAGATCTTATAAACAAACTATCTAGATGGTGGTGGCACATGCCTTTAATCCCAGCACCCTGGAGGCAGAGGTTAGTTCAAGGCTAACCTGGTCTACAGAGTGAGTTCCATGACTGTTAGATTAGACCACCTGAGTCTATTAAATAAGTAAACAGAATTTATTAAGATATGAATTGGGAAGACACACTCACGGATTCAGAACGGAGTAAAAGAGCTAGTTCTCTGTCCTGTCCTGGAACAGGTCCCTTGGCTGTCAGGTCAGCCTTTGACCACTCCAAAGAAGGAGCTCCAGACTCTCATCTTATATCTACTCATGTTCAAAGGTAAAGAATCACCACCTCTTTTGAGTCAGATAGTCAAGTTCAAGGGCAGGGTGAGTCCCACTACAAAGGACAGTTAGAGCTACACAGAAACCTGTCTCAAAAACCAAACGAACCAAAAAAAACTATCGAAACCCCAAAACCAACTAATAACCCCCACCACCACCCCCAAAAAAACCCCAACCAACCAACAAACCAAATCCAAAACCAATAACAACTAAACCTTTCCCTTTTCTGGGTTATGAGGAGAGAACATGAAAATGTTTAACATCTGTTGTGGCTGTGAGAGCATACCCAGGCTCTATTTCCTCCCTCTGCCCTTCTCCAGTGAGGGTAGTCAAGAAGTTTCTAGATACATATGCAGTGCTCAGCGGAAGCAGGACGGAGAGAAGGCAAGCAAGCAGGTTAGGAAGCCTTCAGGAAAAGTACCTGGAAACTGTGTTTCTGATAACAGTCGAGGCAGTACCGGAAGCCTCCCAGCCAAGCTGGCCTCCCTGTGACCTTTACCCCGCAGCTCCTGGGGAAGACCTATACTATTAGGCACTGGTGGTGTTAGACCTGCCACGTGCAGTTGTTTACCATCTCCAACAGCCTAAACCTGATGTGTCCTTTTTTAATAATTTGGTATTTTATAAAATCGTGTCCTACAGACACCTGAGGAAGTGCATGGCTGATTCTCTACTGTTCCCACACTTAGACCCGCACCCAGAGACAGCAGCTTCTTCAACCTCCTTTATTAAGCAGCCTTATGTGCTGTGCTGGGGATAGAACCCAGGGTCTCAGCTATGGTAGACAGGCAGTCTGCTGCTGACCTACACCCCAGCTCCTTAGACATCTGTCATCCAAACTGTATGACACAGGACAAAGGAACAAGTTTGCGCTCACCACTCATGCCAGCTCCACCCTTCAGTTACTGAGCTATTTCCACACTGGCAGGCTTTGGTCTGTTTTTAAGACAGGGTTTCACTATGCAGCCCTGGCAGGCTTAGAACCAATTCCCTCTGTAGACCAGGGGACTTGGAACTCAAAGAGATCCATCTGCCCTGCCTCTAGAATTTTGGGATTCAGGATGTGTACCAGCACACCCAGCTGGAGGAACTTTTGATGATAAAGCAGTACTGCTTTTTGATCACCCAATGGCCACTTCCCTGTTGGTCTCTGGAACTGTTCTGAAACACAGCTGTGTGGCTGCAGCCAAGTTCTTCCAGAGTTGGTTGTAACCCAAGGTCTCCCTAGGCACCTGGTTGTCTGGCCTCTGGGGGCTGGCTGTTCCAAAACTGAGCTAGAGTTGGGACTTTGGAAAACAAACTTATATCTTGTACAAATTTTGCGTGGTGGCTCATGAGATTTCATTTTCCAGGTCCTTGAAATCTATCATCTGAAGACTAGATGCTAAATGTCTCAATTACTTCCATGGACCTGTGCCCAAAACACCAGAAAGAAAAACTTAAAATGGGAATATTTATTTATTTATTTATTGCCTTATAGGATTCAATCTAGCATGGTGGAGAGAGCAGCTTTACATCATAGTAGCCAGGAAGCAGAGGGGAGACAAGACATCCCAGCAGCCTACTTCCTCTGCCTCCTGAAGCTTCCAGAACTTCTCCTAACAGTTGGGGACCTACTGCAGGAGACACGAGCTCTCTAGGGGAGCCTTTATATTAAAACAGTAACATCTAAACAGTGTGTAAATTAGCAGAATAAATAATGTAGTTCACCGTGTGTGTGTGTGTGTGTGTGTGTGTGTGTGTGTGTGTGTGTGTGTGTGTAGAACAGAAGTAAGCCTGGTATGGAGGCAGAAAGAGGGTGTTATTGATGGTAGTGAACTGCCATATAAGTGTTGGGAGCTCAATCTGTGTCCTATGCAAGAGCAGCAAATGCTCTAAACCGCTGAGCCATCTCTCCGGCTACCACCTGCCTCCCATAACACTTTTTTAAAATCCTAGGATGCTTGCTGAGCAATCAGCATGGTGGGTGGGGTGGCCTTCCCAACAAATGCTCCCCAGGCAGCTCAGCTGGACATTGGTCCTGTTTCTCCTAGCAAGTATTTCTTCAGTGTATCACTCAACCCCTCACTCAACAACAAAATACAAAATGCAAGATTCAAACTAAAGGCATGACCTGCTCATCCTGTCTAGGCTCTCTCAGATTCTTCAAGTTACAAATGCAGAGAATCACTAGGGAAGGTGGCTTTTTTTATGTCATGTGATCACTGTAATGAAGTATTTCTGGGCTCCCTGTAGCACCTCTCGCTGGATACTACAGACTGCAAGGTAGGGACGAGTTTCTGTCAGTCAAGAGTGTCACCTCCTGATGCCTGAAGCTACAACACTGCCCACTCCTTGGCCCCTGAGCTCAACCCTGTAAGCCATCTCCATAGCCTTGCCTTGCAGGAGGATATGGTTATGTGCTCTGTAATTAGTTCATGAACTGTCTCAATGGTATTTTTGTATTTATTCAACTCCCATCCTTAGGGTGCAATGGTATTGTAGGTTATTTTTAAAACATTATTGTATCCAAATAGAGTTTGCATCAGCAGAGACCAGGGGTGTACTCATCCTGCTATCCCTGGTGGTTCCAAGGCTATAAATTGCCTAGTGAGTTCTACCAGGAGCAGCCAGACTATCTCCACCACTCCAGAGGCTTCTCAGCCCGAAGCCACCAGTCCTCTAAGATGGAAAGCAGTAAAAACAGTTTATGGTCTGGACCCTGTGGGCCATGGTTTAGAACAAATTGTTTTCATGAGCTCTGATCATTGTCTTTGGATAGAATGGATTCTTCCTTATCTTTACAAGGAAATACTGACAGAGATCTTAGAGTTTCCTTCTTTTACTACCTTTTATGGAAATACTAGAGAGTTGCAGTTAGAAATATGAGCCTGGGGTCCTGGAGGGTAGCTCAGTGGTAGACCTAGTGTGCACAGAGTGCCTACTATGTGAAAAGCTCTGGGTTCCATCCCCAGCATATCCTCCCTGCCCTGCCCCCAACAGCCCAGCCACAGCTTAATACCTCCAGCTTCCATTTCTTTCATTTCTTCATCAAATGGGGAGTCATTGTCCTTCTTAGGGCCCTTTCTTGTCCAGGTGACAAAAATAACCCGAGAGAAAGAATGGCTCCTTTCAGTTCACAGCCCAGGCTGCAGGCTGTCCCCACAGGGAGGTCAAGGTAACAGGAGCTTGGGGCAGATGGTCCTTTATGATGGTAGTCAGAAGAGGGTAATGAACGCAGGGATGCTAGTGCTCAGCTCACTTTCTTCATTCTAAGTATTTTATTTATTATATATGTGTAAATGTATATGTTTGTGTGTATATGTGTACATTTATATGTGTGTATGCTTGTGTATATATGTATGTACATGTGTATATGTATATATGTGTATGTGTATATATGTACATGTGTATGTATGTTTGTGTGTATGTGTATATATGTATATGTGTGTACATGTGTATGTGTGTATATATATATGTGTATATGTGTACATGTGTGGGCCTTCATGTGTATCATGTGCATGCAGGTGCCCTGAGAGACCAGAAGACAGTGTTTTATGCTCAGTAACTATGTTATAGACAGTTGTGAGCTGCCCAGCATGTATGCTGGCAACCTAACTTTTGCTCTCTAAAAAGGAAGTAAACATTTTTTTCCCTTTTTCTTTTTTTTTTTCCAGATTAGAGTTTCTCTGTGTAGAACTCATCTGTACCCAGGCTGGCCTAGAACTCACAGAGATCTACCTGCGTCTGCCTCCAAATTCTGGGATTAAAGGCAAGCACCACCACCGCCCAGTGTCTTTCTTAATCTGTGAACCATCTCTCCAGCCCCATTTTCTCCATTTTGTACAGCCCCAGATCTCCTGCCCAGGGAATGGTCTGGCTCAAAACTAAGATGAGTTTTCTCACACTAGTGAACATAGTCAAAACAATCTCCCCCAGGCATGCCCAGAGGCTCGTCTCCCAGGCAGTTCCAGATTCTGTGGACAGTTGACAGCATCACAGCCAGTCATTGTGATTAGTTGAAGCTTCAGTGTTTATCGGGGATCCAGCCCCATTCCAGGTGTGGTCCATGAACCTCTCATGAAATCCTTATGGTAACTCTGAAAGCATTTGGAATTGTAACCGGACACTGTCATTATCTCCTTTTAATATCAGGAAACTAAACTCAGCAACTTCCATGTTCGCATACAGCAACTGAGCATCAGGACCCAAATTCAGCAGTCTGGTTTTTCGGGCCTAAACACTATCCTATTTTTCCCATAAGATTGTTATAAGAACACCATGAGCCTCACTAATAAATATTTACCCCATTCCAAACATCACGAACTTGTTAAGCACATCTCTAGTAGACACTGCATGCTACATGGGAGGGTTATCCCTTCAAAGGTCTTAGTACAACCCTTGAAACAAGGCCTCTACCCAGTCCCTGTGTTGAGCTTTGGACTTAGTATTTCAGTCATTTGTATGCAGGCTGGAATGCCCCGGCAAGATTATCAGTTCTCTGAAGCCAAGATCAACCTCTGCTCCTGTCTTATTTCTTCTGACCTCTTACACATAGTTGGAATTTAATAAATGCTAAATAAATGACATTATTGGTATTATATACAAGTGCTTGCACTGCAAAACCTGCTTTAGCCATGTATCCCTGCACCCACCTCAAGGTAGCTCATGTGTGCTTGTGGAGTTGGTGTTGCTGTTGCCTACAGGCCTCAGCTGCCCTCTGAAGAGCCACAGAGACAGCATGGATGCCTTTACCACATAGTAACCAACTTACCCTTGAATCGGAATCGAGACCCAGGGATGGAACCTGAAAGGTCTCCTTTGATCTGTCTTGACAGTCACACTGTCACTTTGGCAGTATCCCAGTAGTCACTCGTCAGCTTTTTGTTGTTTGCATTTGTTTGTTTTGAAGCGGAGACTCTTGTAGCTCAGGCTGTCTTCAGATTTACTACAGAGCCCAGGCTGGCCTTGAACTATTCATCTTCTGCCTCCACTTTCTATGAGCTGAGGTTACAGACAGTTTGCCACCATCACAGCACAAATCAGCTTTATTCAATGTGAAAGAGGATTGGCAAGGGTGAGTGCCAGGAGTCTATGGTTATAAGGGCCCTCTTGAAGACTGGTGCCTACCTAGGGACGCTAGTCTTGGAAATCAAGAATTGTGCAAGAGCCAAGCTGGGCTTCCCTAAGACAAAGGCATCCCAAGAAGCAAGGCAGCTCTGTCTGTGCATTCTGAGAGGCTTGAGTTTTCTCTCCTGTTCCCTACTCTTCATGTTACTCAGGCCCTGCCCCTGCCCCTTGCCCTCTGCCCCTGTCCCTGCCCCTGCCCCTTCCTCCCAGCCCCCTGCCCCCTGCTTCCTGACAGCTTTTCTCACGTGTTGTGGCTTGAATTCCTAAAAGTAAAGCTTATGACTCAGTTCACCTTTTGGGGGATCACCACAGACTCCATGCTACTCCAGGTTGGTTTCCAAGGGTCCAGTCCTATTTTAGAAAAGAAGGGATTAAAATTCACAGGTCCAAAATAGGGTGACTTCAGCCCTGGACATTGGTCAGAAAAGTCTTGCCGAGATGATATGGCAGGTGTGACAGGTTAGAGTATATAACCTGTCTAGTAATTGCTAATGCTGCTAGGCATTGTGTCAGATTCCTAGGCTCTCTGCATAGAGAGGAAGACAAGCATCCAAATAATCGGTGAACAGTAAGATGTACTAGAAGTACCCATGGCATTTTGGGTGGAGATGAACCGTCTCCTAGGAATATGGAGACAATGCCCCATGAAGACCCATGGAGGGTAGCTACATGTCAAGCAGGAAGAAAGCTACACAGGTATTGTGAAAAAGCTTAGAGGCCACAGGCAGGACTGGAGGATGGAGCTGCCAGCAAGGACAACTGGAATGACATTGAGTTGAACTGGTTTTAGCCAGCTCTTGGGCTCCACCAAGCAATGGGGAACTCTCCAGGGATTGCCAATGGGAATGAAATTGCGTGTAGTTTCAGTGAGTGTTTGGCTTAACCTGACAGCAACCCAGAAATAGAAGGCATGTCTAAGACATTCTTGAACTCAGGAGACACAAAAGCATTCTTCCCTGCAGCGTTGTGCTCACAGGGGACAGGGTATGGCTTTTTGGAATGCTGTATTCTCTATCCCAGAAGGTCACCTAGCTTGTAAGGACTAATGACCACCTCTCTGTTTCTCTTAACAGCCATCTCTACAGACCTAACTCCACAGTATCCATATTAAGCAAAGCTGCTTTATTAAACACTAAAAGGTCACATCTGCATAATGAAGAGACTTCACCGGAAGCCTAAGAAGTCTCCTCATGGATGTCACAAAACAGCTCCTTTACCTCCTGCACCACTTCAGAGCATAGCGTGTGGGCAAAGGATCCCTTTGTGCAGTCCAGGACAGCAATTATCATGTCCCAGCAGACTGGAATTCACTCATAGTAGAGTGAAATGTGAGTGTGCCTGCCTGTAGACTGCCTTGTTTACATGTCCCAGAGCCAATTATACACTTTGCCAACTGTTTTAGTCACAGTTCTATTGCCATGAAGAGACATCATAGCCAAGATAACACTTATAAGAGAAAGCATTTAATTGGGGAACTTGCCTACAGTTTCAAAGGGTTAGTGCGTTATCACTCATGATGGAGAGCATGATGGTGGGCATGGTGTGCTAGGAAGTGAGAGCTACATTCTGATCTGCAGAGAGAGAGAGAGAGAGAGAGAGAGAGAGAGAGAGAGAGAGAGAGAGAGAGAGAGCATAGGCTTTTGAAATCTAAAAGCCCACCCCCAGTGACACAATTCATCCAACAAAGGCTCATCTACTCCAACAAGGTGTGACCTTCTAATCCTTTCCAATAGTGCCATCCTGGTATTCTAACACATGAGCTTATGGGGCCATCTTATTCAAACCACCACACCAACCATGATCACAGAGACTTAAAAGGCAAAAGCTGAGACATGGCTGCTTTGGAGCAGATATCCTAAACATTGCAGAAACCTCTGTATGTTACGTGGCCTGGAGTTTGGAATGCATGTCCTATAGCCAGTCCACCTGAAACTACAGTCTCCTTCTGCACAATGGTGGGAAAGTTCCCTTAGCTCCCTGGACCTCAGTTTTCTAATCTGTGAAATGGCAGTTTAACAGCCTTCCTTTGGAGCTTCTTGTCAGGGTTCAGTAAGTCTCGAAGTGATTAAGCTCTTAGAGAACATTATTTGGGCAAAGAGGTAGAGAGACCTTGAGTTTAATCCCCAGGGAAAAGGAGGAGGAAGAGGAAGAGGGAGTTTTATGTGACATATGGAAAGCTTCATGGTGGAATGGGAAAGATGTTTCAGCAGTTAGGAGCATTTTCTGTTCTTACAGAGGCCTGAATTCCGTTCCTAGTGCCCATAGATAACAGCTCACAACTGTCTCTAATTCCAGTTCCACGGGATCTGATGCCATCTTCTGGGTTTTATAGAAACCTGTACTCATGCATATGCATACAATCACATACACATGCATACAACTACACAATATACATACAGATAGATGAAAATAAAATAAATCTTAAAAAAAGACAGCCTCATAGAAGTTCTTTCTATTATACTTAAGTATAAATGAATCAATCTGTAATTATGCTCTCCTAAAGCCATCCATTCTTAATGAGTTTGTATTCGGCATTAGCTATCACAGTGGTAACAAATTGAGCTAATTAATTGGTCTTACGGAAGAAGCCATCCCATCTATCACCAAGTCCTGTGGCTTTTTTTGTTTGGTTGGTTTTTGCTCTGAAATATGCTTTGATTCTATCTGGTTCTTTCCCTGGTAGGTGAGAACTAAGTCCTGAAGTTATAGGTTCATTCATTAACTGTGTGGCACTGAGTAATTTTCCTTTTTAAAGATTTATTTAATTCCAGCACTTGGGAGGCAGAGGCAGGAGGATCTCTGTGAGTTCAAGGCCAGCATGGTCTACAGAGCAAGTTCCAGGACTGCCAGAGGGGTTACACAGAGGAACCCTGTCTCAAAAAAAATTCTGTTTATTATTTTTATTTTATCTGTATGAGTGAGTGTGTATACACATGCTTGCATATATATATGTGTGTATACACACACACACACACACACACACACACACATATATATATACTGTGTGCACCTGATGACCATGGAGGCTAGAAGAGGGCAACAGATCCCCTGTATCTGGAGTTAAGGGTGGGCCAGGTCCTCTGCAAGTGCTTTTAACTATCAAGCCATTTCTCCAGCCCCTTGGGTGCTTTCCTAACTTGGACAAGTCTGTGTTCTCTATTATCAAACATAATAATGATGCTCATTTCCTAGGTACTTAGGAGGATAGAGTGAGATTGTTCTGCCAATCATAATTGGCTGAGAGTTCTTTTGCTCTATTTGGATGGCAATCTTGAACAGGCAGGGTCCTTTATATAAATGAGAAAGAACCAAATGATTGGTATATTCTCCCACATTGAATTGACCAATCTGCCATTTGAACTAAATAGTGAGTTGCCACTGAGTAGTAAATTCGTTCCTTGTCCTTGCCAGCCCGGTGATCAGTGCCTAGGATAGTGTATAGACTTCCATCCTGGGGCCAGCAGGCCTTTTTCAGAGGCAAAACCCTTTCCATCTGCCCGTACACTTGCGTGAAAAGTTAGTTCTCATAAAATGTAGTAATCTAAGGGGTATTTAGTGCAAAAACAGATAAACTTGGTGGTGTCTAGATAAGGCATGAGGCTAAACGGCTTTAGAGTCTCAAGCACACATCTTTGGGGTGAGTATGGAGGAATATTTTTCACTGGCTTATTCCCCATTATTGAGACCTTAAGGGGGTCAGGAACTTGCTAAGCCTGAGTCGTCACCCAGCTGAACTATCCTGTGGAAAAGCGTGACCGCACTGTACCAGTTCCGTCAACTGAGAGAGAGGCACCCTTGGACAATGTCCCAAAAGTATGCCAATGCCCCTAAGCTCTCATCAGTGCAAGGGGGGGGGGTCCTCCAGGGTGCACACCTAACCGACAGCAGCCGCAGTGAAGGCCCATCGGTCATGCAGCGTGCATCCACGCACTAACATGAGGTGCCTGCCGGCAAAAGCACCCATGGAAGCTACAGTGCGCGCCCCTGCAGACAAGTCCGTGGATGGAACTCAATAGTAGGAAAAGCCAGAGTGAGTGCGTGTCAGTGAACAGTTGCGACCAATTAAAGATCTTGATTGGGTGTAGTCCTCCGTGAGATTAGAGTCTTACCAGGGAGCCAGATGATCAGCGGTCTCTTCTGGGGACACTAGTTCAAGTTTACGATGACTGAGGGGGGAAACTTACTAATGGAAGCCAACGGTGGGCAAATATACGCTGCCACTGGGCAAGTGGAAGGCGGGTCTGGTAGCAACCCTTGGATCAGGCTTTCTTAGCTTTATACGCACCTAAGTCCAAGAAGAGGACATCCGAGTCACGGCACCAATGTTAGTATTTTGCACGTGAGAAAGACGAAATATTTGCTGCCAGATGCCATTTAGAATTTTATTGGGGGTCTGACGAGATGGCTAAGCGGTTAAGAGCACCCTCTGCTCTTCCGGAGGACCAGGGTTCGATTCCCAGCATCCACATGGCAGCTAACAACTGTCTGTAGTTCCAGTTCCAGGCAAATAAATAAATAAATAAATAAAATTAAAAAAAAATTTATTGGGGGGATATTGAATATCTGGAGAAAGAGAGAAGAAAGAAAGAAGAAAGGGGGGGAAGAAGAGCAGAGAAGTAAAGCAAGAACTGACTCTTGTTTTGTTTCTCAAAATCCTCTGATGTCCACATGCATGCCAGGCCATTCATGTGTCCACAGATAAACACATGCACTTAAAGTAAAATATAATAAACAATTTAAACTCTAAAAGAATTAAGAGAGAAAGACATATTAGAAATGCTTCCTTCGGAGCTGGAGAGATGGCTCAGCGGTTAAGAGCACCATCTGCTCTTCCAGAGGACCCGGGTTCGATTCCTAGCACCCACATGGCAGCTAACAACTGTCTGTAGTTCCAGTTCCAGGCAAACACCAAGGCAAATAAATAAATAAAGTTTAAAAAAAAAAAAAAAAGGGCTGGAGAGATGGCTCAGAGGTTGGGAGCACTGACTGTTCTTCCAGAGGTCGTGAGTTCAATTCCCAGCAACCACATGGTGGCTCACAACCATCTATGATGACATGTAGTACCCTCTTCTGTATACAGTATATATAATAAATAAATAAATCTTTAAAAAAAAAAAAAAGAAATGCTTCCTTCGGAGCTGGAGAGATGGCTCAGCGGTTAAGAGCACTGGCTGTTCTTCCAAAGGACAAGGGGTTCAATTCCCAGCACCCACATGGCAGCTAACAACTGTCTGTAGTTCCAGTTCCAGGCAAACACCAAGGCAAATAAATAAAAATAAATAATAAAGTTAAAAAAAAAAGAAATGCTTCCTTCATACAGGTGTTTAGATTTTTAAAATACCTTTCCAAATGATGATGGCCTCTCTATACTGCTTATGCACTTAACAGTTATTAACATAAAGACACCATGAAGAGAAATAGTGCACACTGTTGTGGTTCTTTCTTACTTGGCAAAAAAACAAAGCTTCTTTTTATACTCCAAAAGAGATCAAACTAAACCAGTTTGTCCTGTTGGGGTGAATAGCTGCTCCCCAGTAGAAGAATATGATCTCCAGAAACAAACAACAAATCAAAACATCTCATTAAACCAAAGATGAAATTCCAGCCAGACCTAAATGAAGCCATGAAAAAGAGCTCTTCAAAACGTCATACCCTATTTTTCTTGAAATCAGGGAATGGCTTTGGAGAAATGTTCTGAGAAGTATTTTTGTTTGCTTTCACTACAATTTGGGGAAGAGACGAGCTTTTTATATTTTTTTCAAGCTCAAAACAAGAGTATGTGTTCAATAGCCAAGATGTGGTCCAGAAAGAGCAAAGCCCTTAAAAGCTTGGCTTCTAGAAAATTCTCTTATCACTGGGGGACATGGCCAAGGCCCTAGGCTATCTGTCTGTTTCTATTTAGACCCTACACACTGATTAATGCTCATCGATGCTCAACGGGTCATGTCATTCTGATAAGACAGCAGCTATAAAAAATCTTATTTTACAGCTAAAGATATTCTTCTTTCCTTCACCTCTCCTCTCTGGGCAATGGAACCACCAGGGTCTGCTTTGTAGTTTTATATATTGTCTGGATTGTTTACAAGTGTGTATTTTGAAACATAAGGCACTGACTTCATGAGAAAAAAAAAAAAAAAAAAAGAACCATAAGGCACTAAGGACAAAGCAGTCCTCATAACCATTAGCACCAGAGTCCTGACACTTTTGGGAACAGAATAAGGGACTAATTGTGCCACAGATAATAAATCACTAATTCTATAATACTTACCTAGCATCAATTTCTGCTAAGAATGGAATGAAGTCAGCCACAGGGATATACACATGCAAAGGACCCTGCTTGTGACCTAAAGATGAAGATGTGGGCTATACCCATACTCCTATTAGGAGTGTAATTACAGCCGTGACTCCAGGAAGGGGGTGTGAGTACCAGGAGCACCTGTGGCCCCTTGATTGGCTCCTTCTTGAACCTGGCTCTACACATTTGCTCCTGTGAATGTGTTTCCCATTCAGAGGGCTATTTTTTTTCTTCCCCAACCTACTTAAACTTGACCTACTCATTTATTTCCATCACATTCTCAAGGCCTCCCTGGTTGAAGGTACCCCTCTGATTGGCATTTCTCAACCTGACACTGTCAGATACTGTATTGTCTTGACACCTTGAAAGAGGCACTCAAAAAGTTGGGGTGTTTTTGTTTTGTTTTGTTTATTATTATTAAAGATTTCTAACTTGGGCCTACCACACAACTAAGTTTGGAATAAAAGCTTGGTGTCTCTTTCTCTATTTTATGTCTGTCTTCTTTACTGTGTTTTCCTTGCTTGTCCCTGTAAGAGGTCAGCATGTTAATCACTCAAGGTGAGGTCTGTCTAACTTACTTTATTCTTCCTCAAGGCTAAAGGCACAAGATAAGTCATTGTCCTAAACCTGCAATCACCTTAGATTCCAGGAAGAACAAATTATACAGGAAAGATGTTTCCATCCCCCATATGAAAGCACTTATCCACGATGGTGATGCTGCACCCTGGAGCAGAAGGGATCATCTGCTGAGAACCAGAACTGTGCCCCTCAAGTGACGAGGACTTCTTTAGACCACCTTGTAAAGCTGACACAATGCTCGACCAGACCAAAACCTGACCAGGACTGCCTTCTCCCAGTCCCACCTCCTCCCCTATTCTCCTTCTATTAAAATCTAAACTTCGGGTTGGTACCCAAAAGATGAACTCACTTTATATCTGTCTTCCTCTTCACAGTACTCATTCTGAATCAGCATCCTTTCGGCTTTTCACTGTCAGATTGGTATGCTGGGTTGGGTAGCAGATTCTGCCTTTTTTAGAGCAGTATGAACCCAAGCTTTCCCCCTAAAAACTTCAGTTACAACATCTGATGATCATGCAACTCATGTCTAATTAGTCAAGGTTTTCCAAAGAAATAATGTAAATGTGTGTGTGAGTGCATGAGACAGAGAGAAAGAGATATTATGGAATTTGTTGTGTAGGGCATTAGGCTGAAGACCCAGAGGAGCATCCAAAAATTGGAAGTTTAGTATTACTCATAAATGCCCAGCCTTAGCTTAGCTTATTTCTAGTCAGATTTTCTTAACTTAAATTATCCCGTCTGGTTTTTTTTTGTTGTTGTTGTTGTTTTGCCTCTGGGCTTTTATTTTTCTCTATTTCTTTTTCTTTTCTTTCTTTCTTTTTTTTTTAAAAACAAACAAACAAACAAACAAACACCCTTTATTTATTTGCCTGGGACTTGGAACTGGAACTGCAGACAGTTGTGAGCTGCCATGTGGGTGCTGGGAATTGAACTCTGGTCCTCTGGAAGAACAATCAGTGCTCTTAACCACTGAGCCATCTCTGCAGCCCCCACTTTTCTCTATTTTTGTATATCTTTCTTTCTTTCTTCCTTTCTTTCTTTCTTTCTTTCTTTCTTTCTTTCTTTCTTTCTTTCTTTCTTTCTTTCTCGGTGTCTGGCTGTGTGGCTGTGTGGCTGCCCCAGCATCCTCTTCTCTTTTTCTCTCTCCTTGATCCTTTCTTCCCAGACTTCTTTACCTATTTATTCTCTCTGCCTGCCAGCCCCACCTATCCTTTCTCCTGACTTGCTATTGGCCATTCAGCTCTTCATTAGATCAATCAGGTTTTAGACAAAGTAACATAGTGTTACACAATTAAACAAATGCAACATAAAAGAATGTAACACATTTTTGCATCATTAAAACAAGTCTTCCACAGCATAAACAAATGTACCACATCTTAAAATAATATTGCACAACAGCTCTGTATCTGTGGACTTATAGTAGTGCTAAGAATTGAACCAGGGCCTTGTATAAGGTAGGCAAATTCTCAGCCCTAAAGCCTATGGATTTAAATGATAATTTCTTTCAAAAACCAAACAAGAAATCTTCACAGAATCACCCCATATAACATTTGCCCAAATACCCAAGTTGAGGTTTAAAATAAACCAGTTTGAGAATGCCATCTTGAAAGACACAGAACAGCCTCTGTGTGTCCTGGTCTAGCTGAGGGATTATTGAGGTATTGGGTAAATCTCTAGAGAGTCTAGAAACTAGAACACTGAAGAAACAGCTGTATGAACCTTCAGGAAACAATAGAAGAGGAGGAGGCACCGATACCTGCTTGAATCCCACTTTGCACAACAGAGACACCAACAGCACAATCCACTTTGAAAACAATCTAGGAACAGATTCAGACAGAAATGTCTGTGCCTGTGGGTTTGAACGGAGCCCAGCCCTAATTAGGGGGAAAGAGGGGAAAGAAAAGCACAAAGGAATGCTATGGCCCAGGGAGGAGCCCTCGGCTCTGGTCTCTGACTACCCTTTATGACATATGCTTCCTCTAGGCTTCAGCTTTCTCCAAAGCCTGTTAATACATCCAGTGGATTTTCCTTCTCTCTCCACCAAGCTGACACTAGCCCCCTAGAGATAAACCAGGCTTGGAGAAAGGGCCTGGTGGTTTCTCAGACAATGTAATTCTGAGCTTGAATTTGAAATTCTAAACACAGAATTTAATTTCCAGGCTTTCCTCCTTGGTTCTAGAACTGGCTGTTGATTGGGCAGGAGGAGAAAGAAATCCCAGGCAACTGGAACAGAGGTGGAATGCCTTGGGCTGTTTTTCGAGGACAGTCCCAGCTTGCGTGCTCCACAGCTATCCATCTGGTGGCTTTGTTCTCTTCCCGGTTCTGTTCTGCATCGGTAAAAATCCATTTCAATCCCAAAAGAAAAATGGGCCAAGGGTAGGGACAGACTGTTCACAGGAGAGGAATCCAAACAGGAAAAAACATCCAATAGCATTCAGAATGGCAGCTCCACCAAGACTGTATTTAGCTAGCATCATTCAGCAAAATCCTTAGACACAGACATTCAGCTCTGTCCACACAAGGCTGATCTTTCCTAACCTCCTTGGAGAGGGATGTAGCAAAATATCTGACATTTTAAAATGCACTGGAAAATGACAAAAGCACTTGTATTTTCAGGCATTGGTTGGTCTGGTTTGAACATCCATGCAAAATCCCACTCACATAGGAATGTCTATCACAGAAGACCTGACATGTCTACCAACCGGTGAGCAGCTAAATGAACAGAGTTAATAAGTAAACAGGTGCCTACAAGAACCTGCAGGAGTGAGGAAGGTATGTGTAGCCAATACAGAACGTTTCACAGGGGACTTGTTAAAAGACTGAAGTGGAGGGGCTGTAGAGATGGCTCAGCGGTTAAGAGCACCTTCTGCTCTTCCAGAGGACCCGGGTTCGATTCCCAGCACCCACATGGCAGCTAACAACTGTCTGTAGTTCCAGTTCCAGGCAAAAACCAAGGCAAATAAATAATAAATAAAGTTTAAAAAAAAAGACTGAAGTGGAGGCTGGGAAGATGGCTGCCTAGGCATGAAGACCCACCCCCAGGAGTGCCAGTGTGGTTCCTGTAAGCTCACTGCTGGGGAGATGGAGACAGGAGGATCTTCAGGATCTGTAGGGCAATCAGTCCAGCCAATAGGTGAGAGACCTTGTCTCAAAAATAAGATCAACTCACCTAATGTCTGCTTCTGGCTACCATATGCGTGTGTGTGTGTGTGTGTGTGTGTGTGTGTGTGTGTGTGTGTGTGTGTGTGTGTGTGTGTGTTAGATGTTAAGAGTACTGGTATGTTTTTATTTACTACTGGATGGTGCCTGGAAGAATACCCACTAACCTATGGATGTTTGTGGCTCTCAGAGTGGAAGCTGGCATACTAGGAATCATCAGAAGAAGGAAGCCTTACTCTTCACTGAGTAACTATTCTGGGTTGAGCTGTCTCCCAAATTCATATGTTGAAGTCCTAACCCCCATCTCTCTAAAGTGTCCACATTTGGACATAAGGTTATTTGTAGACAGAATTAGTGAAAACACACTGATGGAGGTTGGGTCTTAAAAAAAAAAGGAAGAAATATATCTGGGCATGATGACAAACACGTACAGTCTCAGCACTCAAGAGGGTCCACAGTCCAGTTCAAGGCCATTTTATAGTGAGTTCAAGGTCAGCAAACAGGGAGAGTGTCACGTAAAGAGGAAGCTAGATATGGTAGCTGTAAACTAAGTACTTAGGAGGCTGAGGCAGGAGGATTGCTGTGAATTCAAAGTCAGCCTGAACTACAGAATGAGAACTTGACTCAAAAAGAAGAGCTGGGCTTGGTGGCAGACCCCTCTAATCCCAGCATCAGAGTGACAGAGGCAGACTAATCTCTGTGTATTCAAGGCCAGTCTGGTCTACAGAATGAGTTCCAGGACAGCCAGGGAGATTTTGTGTGTGTGTACATATATATGTATGTATATACATGCTCATATGTATATATGCATTCATATATATATGTATCTATATATCTAGATACACACACATATAAATTAGAGGAGAGATAAAGAAGAAAAGGAGAAGTGTAACGAGTCTTTTTCTGTCCTGCCAGCCAGCTTCCAAATAACAACACAGAGACTTATAATTATGAAAGCATAGCCTTAGCTTAGGCTTATCCCACTAGCTCTTATAACTTAAATTAACCCATTTATTTTAATCTACATTCTATCCTGTGGCTTGTTACTTCATCTCCATACTGCCCATGCTGCTGCTTCCCAATCTGGCTGGTGACTCTGCTTTTCTTTTTTCCCAGAGTCCTTTCTGTCTCAGGAAATCCTGCCTAACCTCTCCTGCCTAGCTATTGGCCATTCTGTGTTTTATTACACCAATCACAGCAAAACACCTTCCCACCATGTACAAATATTCCACCACAGAGGAGGAGGCAGTGGAGGAAAAAAGTCAAGGCAGAATTTGGAGTGGTGTGGTGGTTTGATAGAGAATGGCCCCCAGAGGTTCAAGGATTGGGCCTTGTTGAAGGAGGTGTGGCCTTTTGAAGGAGGTGTGGCTGGGGTGCCCGCGCTTATGCATCAGGATGGAAAGCTCTCAGCTACTGCTCCAGTCTCCTTCCTACTATGATGATAAGGAACTAACCCTGTGAAATTGGAAGCTAGTCCCTAATTAAATTCTTTCTTTTGTAAGAGTTGCCTTGACTGTGGTGTCTCTTCACAGCAATAGAAGGGTGACTGTTGTAGAAGGTTTCCCGGGCCCATTCAGGCCAGAAGTTTGGACCTGGCCCGCAGCGGCTTTTTCCTCCCAAGAAATGAATCAGACGCTTATATTAATTTCATACCATTTGGCCTATGTTCAAGCACATTACTAGCTAGCTCTTTCATCTTAATTCAACCCATTTCTAGTAATCTACCTGCCACGTGGCCCAGCCCATGGCTCATCTGTATTCCTTACATGTTTCTTCTTCGGGGACGGATGGAGACTGGTTAACTCCGCCCTTCTCTTACCTGTCTGTCCTCTGATTCTCCACTCACTTCTAAGGTGCTGCGCATAGGCCAAAACAGCGTCTTCAAAGGTATGTGTAGCGCCTGAACTACTTAGGTTATTCTCCGGTCAGGCTTGGGGCCAGGAGACTGAAAGATGAAAGATTGCTGCTGGGTCATTTGTGCAGGGAGAATGCCAAATGCTGCTTATTAAGACTCGGGCCAGAGGGCTGGAGAGATGGCTCAGCGGTTAAGAGCACTGTCTGCTCTTCCAGAGGACCCGGGTTCGATTCCCAGCACCCACATGGCAGCTCACAACTGTCTATAGTTCCAGTTCCAGGCAAACACGAAGGCAAATAAATAAAGTAAAAAAAAAAAAAAAAAGTAGAAATTCCCCAGGTGGTTGGAATATCACTGACTTGGGGTAAACAACTTAGGCTTACCTGTTCCAGGAAACCAGAAACTTACTGAAACTGGGTATTAAGCGCACAATGTACAGTCAGCAATCCACAGACCTTTGCCTCATGGCTCAGAGTGTCATGAAAAGTCATGCAGGGGCCTATAGTCTCACTATGTAGCTCTGGATGATCTGGAACTTACTAGGTAGATCAGGTTGTCCTTGAACTCATAGAGATCTGCTTGCCTCTGCCTTCTGAGTGCTGGGAGTAAAGGAGTGTACCACCACTACCCAGATAAACATTCTTTTATTCGTTTATTTTATGTTTATGAATGTTTTGCCTACACATATGTTTGTAAACCATACACATGCTTATTGCCCACAGAGTTTAGGAGAAGGTATCAGACTCCCTGGAACTAGAGTTACAGATGGTTGGGAGTCCACCTATGGGTGCTAAGAATAGAGCTCCTGCCCTCTGCAAGAGCAGCCAGTGCTCTTGATCTCTGAGCCATCTCTCCAGCCCCCTACTTTGAATTTCTTGGTCTTGGGCTTCTATCTGTCAAAGCTATGAGACAGGGCATTTCTCTGGTTCTCTGCCGGCTTGGGATACTCCATTATAGCAGCCTTAGTACATGAGCATCCATCAGCTGCTGAGCCCACAATCTGGTCATCTGCAGTCACAAAGCCAGTCCTCCAAAGGCTGCTGATTAGCTTACATTTCCTACTCCCTTCTACTTATTGTGTTGAAGAGGGACTGATAAAAATGGTGATTTATTTCTGTTTAGCCAGGGTAACAACTGAAAACAGACCTAAGGTTTGAGTCCCTAAAGAGGTGAAAGAAAAGAATAAATCATTTGCAATCACATTGAAGTACTGCGCTTCTAAAGAGCTTAATGGAGAGGATTCAGGGGAGTAGCTCCTCCAAGTCTAAGCTCGCCTGAGGAGGAAGGAGGCTAGGCTTGGCCCACACAAAACACTTTGCAGGGATGTTGCTCTGTAAGTACGGTGGGGGCTGGGGAGACGGCTCAGCGGGTGAGGTACCTGCTGTGCATGCATTAGGACCCCACTGTGCATTCCCTGAGCCCTACAATTCCAGGGATGTCAGTGGGGAGCCATGTCCTCAGTGGGTAGAAGCTTCTGGGATGGATTTCTCTGCCTGATGAGGAACAATGTGTGGTTGTACTTGAAAGGGGGCTGACAGCAGAGACAGCTCTGAGGGTCACTCTGAAGTCAGGCAATAACGAGCTGTGGTAGCTGCTGGGCGCTGTCTATATTTTAGGGCCACCCTAATAGAGGACTGACAAGTTGGTTCTTTTTTTCTTTTTTTTTTTTTTTTAAACTTTATTTATTTGCCTTGGTGTTTTGCCTGGAACTGGAACTACAGACAGCTGTTAGCTGCCATGTGGGTGCTGGGAATCGAACCCAGGTCCTCTGGAAGAGCAGATGGTGCTCTTAACCACTGAGCCATCTCTCCAGCCCTGACAAGTTGGTTCTTTTTTATTATTATTATTATTTTATTTTTTTAAACTTTATTTATTTATTTGCCTTGGTGTTTTGCCTGGAACTGGAACTACAGACAGTTGTTAGCTGCCATGTGGGTGCTGGGAATCGAACCCAGGTCCTCTGGAAGAGCAGACGGTGCTCTTAACCGCTGAGCCATCTCTCCAGTCCCGACAAGTTGGTTCTTAAAGCAATAGATTTCACAGTGCAAGAAGCCAGCAGTCTAAGACTGATGAGTCAGCAAGACTCTCTCTCTCTCTCTCTCTCTCTCTCTCTCTCTGGAAGTTTCTGGGCAAGAGTCCTGCTTGCTTCTTGTGCCTTCACTGACGGTTGCCAGCTGTCCTTAGAGCTCCTGGCTTGTCAATGTGTCTTTCTGGTCGTCTGATATCACGTGGTGCTCTTCCCAAGGTCTGTCTGTCTCTCTCTGTGTTCACTTTTCTTTCTTCTTAAAGATGCCAGTCATTGAATTAGGCTCTACCTTAACTCAGTGCAAGCTCCTTGATATGATCACATTTGCAAGTGGGGAACTTGGTTGGGGAGATAGACTCCAGCCCCTAGAGCATCACTTGGGAAGGAGATGAGCACAGCAGCCCATGCTGCGCATACTCAGGCCATGGAATCATAGAGATTTGCTGCCAAAGTCTGGCTCTTACAGAATGCAACCCCTATGAGTTGAGTTATCTATAGCTGGGTCCTGACAATCTTAGTACGGTGTGTAAGGGCTAGTGATCATGGTCAACGGCAGTGGATTTAGTCACTTTCAAACACACCTCTGGCTGTATCCAGGAGGGTGTTTTCCAGAAGGATTAACTGAGAAGAGAAGATCCATTCTGCACGTGAGCAGCGTTGTGAGCTGGGATTCTAGATGCAGAAACAAAGTGACCAAGCACAGCTATCCGTGCCTTCCCACTCTTCAGGCTGCACCCTAAACCCTCCCTGAAGCTGATTTTATCACAGCCAGGAGAAAAGTAAAACCACAGTGTTTAATGTGCTTCCTCAGCATTTTTAAGGTTGGGAAATGAGAGAGTGGGAACAGGTTGGGCTATGTTGTATCTAAGGCCCCTGGTAGAGGAGGAGGTAGTTAGGGGAAGTAGTTAGAAGGTATTTAGGGGAGGGGGTTGTATTCTGAAGTCAGGGTCTTTCTTATTGCCTAGGGTGGATATGAACTCTCTATCCTCCTGACTCAGCCTCCTGCAGATTTTATTTTCTTAAAGTGTGTATGTGTGTGTATTTGTGGAGACCAGAAAAGGGTATTGGATCCCACAGAGTTAGAGTTACAGGAGTCTGTGAGACCTTGATGTAGGTGCTAGGAGGCACACCGAGGTTCTCTGGAAGAGCAGTCAGCACTCTTGGCCACTGCACCATCTTTCCAGCTCCACCCACAGATTTTAGGCAAACAACATCGCACTCTGCATTGATGTGTTGTCTGTGAAAGCCAACTGGACAGTCTTCCCATGCCCTTGAGCTGCTGACCACACTTCAGATAAACTTTAACCTCCCTGCCAACACCAGAGTCACATGACCATCCTGTTTCTACCCCCAACAGGCTCACTCAGTTCTCTTCTGCCAGCCCCAGCTTGACTGGAGATCAGTCACTGTGTGACTCTCTACCTAATTCGTCCTCTCTAAACTCCAAGTCCTGCCTTCTTCTGGAAATACCCAGACACATGACTCTTCACTCCCTCTTCCTTTTTCCCTTCTCAAAAAACAGAGATGGCTCAGTGGTTAAGAGCACTTTTCCAGAGGACCCAAATTCAGGCAACTGTCTGCAGCTACAGCTCAGGGGGATGTCCTTTCTCACACACATTCACATAAAAATAAATCTGTAGTCCATAGTGCTGTGACCACCTTTAATCTCAGCACTCAGGAGGCCAAAGTAGGCGGGTGCCTATGTGTTTGAGGCTGGTCTGGTCTACATAGAAACTCTAGGCTAGCCAAGGCTACAAAGCGAAAGCCCATCTCAAACAAAACAATACTAAATTTGTACAGACAAACTGAAAAAGAAACCCCAGCATTTATAGTTACAGCACCTACTTCCTTGGTTCTAGCAAATTTTTTTTTTCCAGGTAAGAATGTAGAGGGGACTAGCATAATAGAATGGCTTATGACGAAAGGTCAAATGTTTGTTAGGGGCTGTACCAGCCACAGGAGGTCAGAGAGTGCAGGGCAGCTGTGCTGGAGCATGCATAGACTTCAATTTTCAATGACAAACAGATGCAACGTGAGAGTGATGGTCTGAAATGCTGTAGCTAAATCATATTGATTTCCCCCTCCACCTCCACCAGGGTGTATTTATAGAGCTTATCAAGAGTCTCCATAGCATAGCCAGACCAGGCATCTCCCCTCCCCCAGTCTGCACCAACACCTTCTGTCTGTGTCTCTCCTTTTCCCAAGTCACATCTCCACCTAGGCATTCTTCAAATGCCCCTGCCTTCCTCTGTGAGGCTGCTCACTGTGGAGGGGGTCCCCGGGAGGGAGTGGCTGGAGAAGGTGTGCCTGGCTGCACTCACTCATCTCTGATAGCATCAAAGACAAATAAATATGATTTGAACTGATCAGTGTTCTGCATAAATCCAAGAGAACTGGCTGTTCTCAAAGCCAGCTCATGTTCCATTAGAAATGCACTAAATCATCCAGGCACTGAAATCTTTTGTTTGATATTTTCATTTAATAATCATAACTGGGCTTGAGCCCCCTATCTGTGACCTGAAGTATGAATCAGGACAGCCGGGACCCATCATTAACAGGCTGATTTAGACCCTTCCATAGTAATTGCCTGCTGCTCATTGTCTTGGCATTGAGACAAATCATGTACACATATCTGGGCTTCTCAGTTACAACCTTTTATATTTTCCCTGCCTTGGCAACTAGTAGGATTGTGCCATTGATTCATTTACCTTATGTACTGAGTACCAGATTAATAGCGTGGGCTTGAGTCAATTGCTGAAATTCAGATCCCACCTCCACCAATCAAAGCTCCATGCAAGCATCTCCAACCCAAGCTGCCGCCTCTGTGAAAAGGAAATCGTGAGTTGCCTAGCCATGGAGCTACCGGAAGCACTGCTCCAGCTTGCGTGCCCCTGTAACCCTGGCAGGCGGTTGAGCTTTTAATTCTTCTGCCTCTACTTCCTAGATTGAAGGCCTCTGTCTCAGGTCTGGCCCAATTTGGAATCCTTAGGGATTCCTGTGATCTGAAGGTTATTGAGCAGGAGCTAGTCAAGAATCAAGACTCCTCTTAGGAGCAGCACAGAGACAGGCTGAGCTGTGGTGCAGTAGCCAAATCCAGAGGGTGCATGAGCCGGAATGCCCCACTAGCTCTGACCTGGGGGCCGGCCTAGGGGCAGGTAGAACGGGCCCTCAGTGGATCAGTTCATTAGATACCAGCTGTCTCAGAAGAAAGACTGACCTTGGACAATGTGGTTTTCTTCCCTTAGGCTGGTCCCCAAAGGTAAGACTGATCTACAAGAAGGAGAGGAAGTTACTAGACATCTGTAAGGCTATTTCCTCATCCACACAAGGTTTTAATGAAAATTCCTATCTCACTGGGCGTGGTGGTGCAACCTTTAATTCCATCACTCCAGAAGCAGGGACAGTCCCATCTCCGAAGGTTCCAGGTCAAATATGAGTCTGGTCTACATATCACATTCCAGGACAGTAGGGCTACATAGAGAGGCCCTGTCTCAAAACAAACAAACAAAAATTTGTGTTCTCTAGGCACTGCTGGTAGAGAAAGGGGGCAGGGCCTGATGTCTTCTTGCAGAATTTTCAGCAGAAGGCAGAGCCAACCCTGCATTCTTGGAAGGAGATCTAAGCAGCATATCACAGCTTCCACCACAAACATCAAATGAAATAGTCCATGCAAAGTCATTAACATAGGGCCTGACATCCCATAATTGCCCAATAAGCGGTAACCATTACAGCTGCTGTTGTCTTAATAACTATTATCTACCCCACACTGTGCCCCAGGACAGGAACACAGTGGTGATCAAGATCCTGCTCCTGCTCTCAAAAACTCAGCCCATAAGTAAATCAAACAAACAAGCATTTAAAATGTAAAGCAATTGGTAGGGGTGGGACAGGATGTGGATGGTCATGTGACTCAGGTGTGTGTGTGTGTGTGTGTGTGTGTGTGTGTGTGTGTGTGTAGGTTGGGGGGGGTGAAGGGGATTGATGCTAAAGTACTGAAGAAAGCCAGGTTGGGCAGGCCAATAAAGGGGTGAGGGTTGGAGTGGATACATGACCACCCTGGTGGAGGAAGAAGCAGTGTGTGGAAGGCACAGTCCAGCAGGAACAGCTGCTGACAGGGAAAGTGAGGAACAGTCTTTTGTGCACCACACCAAGGAGAGTGGGTGCTTGAAAAGGCATGGTGGTGCACATCTTTAATCCCAGCCTTTAGGAGGCAAAAGAGGCAGATAGGTCTCTGTTGAGTTGGAGGCCAGACTGGTCTACATATGTGGGCCAGGGGCCTAGAGACAAGATCAGAGGCTGGGCAATGTATGAAGAGGTTGTGTGAGGATGCACAGAGGGCAGGACAACCTGGACAGGTTGGTGGGACTGATAAAAGCCAAGAGTCAAGGAATATTTAGGAAATTATGATTGGATGGTGAGAATGAAAGGGGTGCTGGAGAAATGAGTCCTGTAGAAAGCATTTGCTGGTCTTATAGAGGATCAGGGTCAGATCCCACAAGAGAGCTTGAAACAATCCGCAACTACAGTTTCAAGCTCCTCAGGCCTCTGAAGGCACTGTACACTCATGGTGGACATACATACAAGCAGGCAAAACTCCTATACATGTAAAATAGATAAATCTTTCTTTTTAAAGAAAGGAAGGCATGGTGGTGCACATCTTTAATCCCAGCCTTTAGGAGGCAAAAGAGGCAGATAGGTCTCTGTTGAGTTGGAGGCCAGACTGGTCTACATATGAGGTAAATGATAGACTGGGCCACATAGATAGACGATGTTTTGTTTTGTTTTGTTTTGTTTTTTTAAATTCTTTTACATTCTGTCTCCAATAAACATTGATCTTTATTCTTTTATAGAAGATGAACTCTGGACCCAATCCTGTGCTGGGTGGGTGTTCAAGTATAAAGAAACAGGACAGACACTGCCCAGAGTCTAGACCTTCCAATGTGATTATCATATGATATCAGTACACTGCATTTGGGCTTACACATCAGTCCCAGGTGTGTTTGGTGACAGTCTCTGAAGGCTATAACCATGTCAGCACTTATACTGAGGCTTTGGCACTTCAAGGTTGGTAAGATGGTCTCTGGAAGTAAAAAATCACTCATTGGAAACTTGGCTATGGAATAAAAATCTTAGGTGAAGAAGAGGCAAGAGATGGTATCTTTGAAGGTTCCAGAACATTCTTTGAATCTGAGTTGGGAAATTGGGCTCAGTATTAGTTTGAGGTGTTTCTGAAGTAAGGGAGTGAGTCTGCATGTCTAAGAACCTGAATTGGATCCCCCAAACACCCTCTCTCTGGGGTGCCCTAGGAACTAGGAAGGTAATGGGATTGGGAATTGGTTGCTATTTAAACAAACAAAATTGCAGGGTTTGGTTTGATCCTTATTTTCCAAATCAAAGTCCATCTTTATCATTAAATACAAAAACAAACCCAGTCCAAATCCCAGGGAATATAAATTTTAACGCTAGTCACTGTGTCTATACTAGAGAAGGCCGAGATTTAAAGCCATCCATTCTTTTGTTTTTCAGGTTTCCAAAGTAGGCAGGTGAGTTTCACAGAACTTTTTTTTGTGACGTCAGATCAGCATTCCAGAACTCCTTGGGAGCAATCCCCAAACCCTCGAGAGAAAGTTATTGAAACGTCACTGCAGGACGCCACTGTCCCTGAGTATTAGCGTACTTGGGCATGGGGGCGGGCGAGACTTCCCGAGCTTAAAGATGATTTAGTTCCTCCACAGAGGCGGGGCCACAGGCACCGGGCCCGAGGACTGCCAGGCCCAGGACATCCCATGTAGCGCTAAGAAGTGGCTGCAAACCCAAAGATCAAAACCACCTTGGGCGCACAAGGACACCGGTGTGCACCATCCTTCGCGAGGCGCACAGGCCCTGGGACGCACAGGCCCTAGACGCACGCGGGACAGTTGCTGGGAGGGACAGCTGGAGAAGACGACGAGGAGGGACTGGTGACAAATCTCCGCCTTCAATCCCTCCCACGGTCCCGCCCCGCCGCGATTATAGCCGATGACTCAGGGCGGAGCTCCCCATCCAACTCTCGGCGGCCGCCAAGTTCTCTGGATGGGACCAGAAGTTTCTAGCCGGCCAGTTGCTGCTTTCTCTTTATCTCCTCCTTCCCCTTTGGCAGCTTGGAGGCTATTTCCAGACACTTCCACCCCTCTCTGGCCACGTCACCCAGTCCTTTAATTCATAAAGGTGCCCGGCGCCGGCTTCCCGGACACGTCGGCGACGCAGAGGTGCCCGCACTTCACGACCTCGTGACCCGCACCCCAGCTCTGCGCCCCGGGCGGACCCCGACTTAGCATGAGCGCCGCAACCCAATCTCCCGTGATGCAGATGGCGTCCGGCAACGGAGCCGGTGACCGAGACCCCCTGCCCCCGGGCTGGGAGATCAAGATCGACCCGCAGACCGGCTGGCCCTTTTTCGTGGACCACAACAGTCGCACCACGACGTGGAATGACCCGCGCGTGCCCCCTGAGGGCCCGAAGGTGAGTCGGGCTTGCTGTCCCACCTCGACGGTAAAGGGACACTGTCGGTCCCAGGCTGCCCGAGTCACCCCAGCCCGCGCCCTGCTGCGCCAGGCGAGTCCCTTCCCTTATCCTCCCGGGATAGGAGTCTGGCCTTGGGGGAGCCTCAGGGAGGGTGACTTTGGAGGGTAGCCGGAGACTTGCGACCCGGTGGTGACATCGAGTCGTTTTCAACAGCTTCTTGCGAAGGGCAAAGGACCAAGGCCGGCGGCCGGAGCTGCGGTCCCCGGGCGGGGCGACCGGCAGAATGAGCTGCTGAGGCCCAGGCCTGGCCCGGCAGCCGCCTGGCGAGCTGAGACCCTCGGCTGCCTCCTGTGCTGGTGGCGCCCGGCCCGGCTTGCAGAGCTGCTAGGGTGGAGCCCTTTGGGAATTTCACCTTCAAGTTCCCGAACTTAGTTTTATCTTGACTTTGCTGGATCTCAGTTATAGGAGTGACTCAATAGACTCGAGAAATAAGTCCCCCACTCATATTTAAAATTAAACATGTTTTATTGATTGAAAGAGCTTTCAGTTAGGTTAGAGGGCACTCTGCCAACACTTTTTTTTTTTTTTGAAAAGATTACTCGTTCAGTTTCAAAACTGACATCTCACATGCTTAGCCTTGCCTCACACTGGAGAGAAAGCGAATATATTTTTAATGGCATAATTCTTCCTTGTTATTGTCGTATTAAGATACTCAAAGTTTGTTAACAGAAACAGCTGAGGAGTCTTGTGAACACAGCAGGTGTATGCTTCACTTATGTACATTCAGACAAGTGTACTTTAACACCAAGAAAGAAAATTTGAAAATACAAATTTGGAACGAAGCCTGGCATGGTGGTGCAGGCCTGTCATTCCAGTATTCAGAAGGCTGAGGCAGGAGGATCTTGAATTCACGCACGTGCTACATTAACCATGGTCTGTCTCAAATATAATAATACATTTGGAATGAAGCTAGTCTGTGCTGCAAAATAAGACCCTGTCTTAAAAAAAATAAGTTTTGAACAAAATACAAATTTAGGTAGGATCTTTTCATATATAATTAGTAAAAAGCCATACCTAGCATACTGATCAGTAATAATTTAAGTCTGATCTTTTCAAAATGAAAAATTTGGTAAGATAGTCACATCTTTAATCCCAGCACGTGGAGGCAGAGATAGACAGATTTCTGAGTTCAAGGCCCGCCGCCGCTACAAAGTAACCTTGCTTCAAACAAACAAACAAAACAAAAACCTTTGAAGAAAATAAAAATAGTAAAGAGTTGATATATTTGGAATTTTCAAAAGCTCACCAACTTTGGAATCCTTTATAAATCATTATTTTAGAAGATTCTACTTTCTTTACAGCCTTCATAGCCCTCCATATATTTTCCCTCTATAGTTTCAGGTATACATGATATCCAAATAATCAGGGTACCTATCTCATCACAGAATTACAGTCTCGAGATACTTTTGCTTTATAACTATAGATTTAGCCTGACTTTCAGTAGTCAGATTATCTATTTCTTCAGAGTTCTTAGTATCCACGAAACTTTCTCTCCATATCTTCAGGTTTGACCTAACTCCCCAACAATTTTTACAATTGTGGATATTTAGAATACCTTTCTTTCCTTTTAAATGTAGCCTGACTTCTGATTGTCAGGATACATTTCTCTCCGGAGTTTTGACACTTGAACTATAAATACAATTGATAAAGTAACCTTTTAAATTTTGTACTCATCTTTAACTATATGAAATATTTATGAAAAAAAAGGAAAATTCTGCTTTCAATTTTATGCCTGAGGTGCTGGGGATTGAACCCAGAATTTTGAGAATGCCAGAAACTTTTCCTTACAGTTATTGCTATCCTGCAGTGAGCCAGTACTCATTTACATTTATAAGGAATTAATTGTTTGTAGTGGATATTTGCTTCTCTGATTTCTTGTATTAATTGTATATTTATTCCTGGCTGTAATTAGGTGAACATAATTGCATGTATCTTTTTTGTGTGTGTCTGTTCCACTCATTGCTGGGCAAAATGTTCTCTCTCTCTCTTTTTTTTTTAAACTTTATTTATTTATTTATTTATTTATTTATTTATTTATTTGCCTTGGTGTTTGCCTGGAACTGGAACTACAGACAGTTGTTAGCTGCCATGTGGGTGCTGGGAATCGAACTCGGGTCCTCTGGAAGAGCAGACAGTGCTCTTAACCGCTGAGCCATCTCTCCAGCCCCCAAAATGTTCTCTTTTGACACTAGCTCTCTTCAGACTGTGGGGAGAAGAAGACCCCACAGTGTATATTACAGCTGTATACAGCTGTACTTTGAGACCTCCTTCCTATAACTACAAGAAAAATCACCACCTGTTGACACCCCTTATTGGGAGTGAAGATCCAATTTGAGTGTGCCCTTGCTGATATTCAGCAAGTGGGATTTTATTTTATTTTTTTTTTTCTTTCTAGACATGGTTTTTCTACTCTGTAGATCAGGCTTGACCTCAAATTCACAGAGATCTTGTCTCTGGTTCCCAAGTTCTGGGATTGAAGGTATATGCAACCACCCCCTTGTTTGCAAGTTGGGATCTTGCTGTAGCTGCTATTAGGTAAATGCAAGGAAAACAAACAAACAAAAAACAAAAAACCCAAAAAACGATAAATGAGTTCACATTGTTCTTACCAAACAAAGTGCAAAATACTAAATCAATGTATTTAGTTGAAAGAACTAGAACATTTCACCATTATAATTTTAAACTTGAAAGCTCCTTAATGATGTCTACTTCTTAGCCCCAATAGCAAAGGGAGCGGGCAAAGTGGACTGACCGGGATGAAATTGGAAGTGGCTTGAATTTTTTTTTTCCTTAGGGGCCACTGACTTTATTGTTTAGCAATAAACAGTGAAGGAAAACAATGTTAGGTATCACACCCGGGGCATCTTCCACAGATGGGAATACCAGCTCTCGAAAGGTGGCTTGAATTTTTATGAAACTGGATCAAACTGACTGCTGAGCTAGCCAGCCAGGATTTTGATCTTGGGTTATGATTAACTCAGGAGAAGGCTTTCCTTTACCAAATCTATTACTTGAGATAGACTTGCCAGCACAGAACCAAAGGAGAAAATGAGCATTTCTGTCTAGAAGCCAAGTCCCTCAAGCTGTGCTTGCCTTGAGTCTGGGCTTTACTCCTTTCAAACCCAGGCTTTGATCGTCACAGATAGTCACAGAGCATCTGTGTGGCTAGAGCAATTTCCCTTATAAATTTCATCTTACTGCAGGCTACAAACTGGGAAAAACCTTCAATATTTTATATTAGAGGTTGTTTTCTTTATTTTTATGTATGTGTAAGTTTGTGTGTATCGGTGTCCTCAGAGCCCAAAAAGCTGGAGTTATAGGTAGTTGTCAGCCAATTTGTGAATGTTGGGAATTGAACTCAGATCCTCTGGGAGAACAGAGAGCATTAACTGCTGATCTCCAGCCCCTGAAATAGGTTTCTTCAGCGTAAGGGAACAGAACTATTGGCCCAAAACAAAGGCCTATCTGGGAGGAACTAAAAGACATATTCTTAGTGCATATTCTCCTTGGAGGCAGATGCTTATCACTCAATGAAGATCCCTTCACTGAGTTGGGAAACCGAAAGTATCTAGTTGTTTTCTGTCAAAGCTGATAAAGATGAGTCCTTTGTGGAAAGAAAGTCACTAACCCTTTATGTTGTGTTCAGTCTTAGACTTTGTCTTCTCAGGGTTGACTTTTGTTTTCTCTAAAGTGGTTATAGCAAATCTCCTGCCCCTGTTTTTATAGTAAACAAGTCCCTTGGTCTGTTCCAGTTGGAGGCAATGCTGTCTGCAGACCTTTCTGAGCAGCCACGCTATTCCTCCATCTTACTTTTCTGCAGTTTCCTCACCAGTCAGGGAGGTCCACACCAGCCAAGAACCCTTTTTCTGTAGAGAGGTTAGTGTTCACTTTAGGGTCTAGAGATACCTGAGCCTATGTAGATCCTCTCCAGTTTCTCTTCTTCATGAATAGAGGCCAGGTTCTCTGGAGTGCTGGTTCTTTACCAGGAAGACAGACTGCCCTTTATGGAGCAGAGCTGTTCGCCTCTGAAGATTTGGGGACTCACCAGTCTCCAGAGTTTTGTTTTTTTAATTCAGTTTAATTTGGTGTCTGTGTTGTACATGCCATGGCCTCTGTGTAGAGGTGAGGGGGCAACTTGATGGAAGTGTCTACCATTTTGGGATGGAGCTCAGGCCCTCAAGTTTGGTGGTCAGTAGTGGGAGTCTACCTGCTAAGCCATCCTGATGCCCCGGGGGGAGCATTTTAAGACTGTAACACTAAGGGGCTGGAGAGATTGGTAGCTAATTGTACTTGGTGCTGTTACAGAAGACCTGGGCTCACTCCCTAACACCCACATCACGTGGCTCACTCCAATTCCAAGGAATCTGATACGCAGACATAATATGTATACACTAGCAAGTAAAATAACAATAATAAATCTTTTAAAAGAATGCACATTGTTGTTACTTGTCCCACACCATGTTAATCTGAATTGCCCAGAATGGCACCCAGAAGTAGGCTCAGAGGTCTCTCTGATGATTCTGATCCTGCTGCCTTGGCCTTGAGAGCCACAGGGGCCCTGGTCCTGTTTGGCATGGGGAGAGAGAGCCACCTGCTTCCCATCTGGCTTGCCCACACTCTCCCAGTGTCCAGCTGCTGGAGGTGGTATGCCTACGGAGCCTTGATGCCCTGTACACGGTGGCAGTGTGAGGAGACCTCCCTCCACCTTAGGCCTGGAGTTTTTGCCTTCCAGCATCTCACTTCCACTTTGGCAAATTGTACTTAGTTCTGTGAGAAGGAGAAATGTCCTTTCACAGAAAATTGGAAATGTTTTTTCAAGTTATGATTAAAGTGGAAAGACCCATTTATTCTGCTCCAGGCTCAGCAGAACCCCCTGTTCTCTGAAGATGAGGTCATTTTGCTCTTTCTCCATCGATCACAGGCCACTGCACCTCTTAGCAAAGTCAGGAAATGAGTGGCTGTTTTTTCCCTCCCTTTCTAGCACGCTGTAGTCTGGGCTGGAAAGTGCTTTGGTGGGAGTGGACTGGGAGCATGGCCACGCGCCTCAGGAGGGTGTTCATCCAAGACCTTCATTTCCCCCTAAAGAACAGCCTGTGTATTTGGCTTGCACAAGAACTGACTGCACCTCCCGAGACACAGTTTGTCCCCCATTTTGTGAAGTAGATTTGTCCTTTATAGGGTTAGAATTTGTACACAGGAGAACTGTGGCAGCATTTGACATTAGCCAGGGCTGAGAGAAAGCTTAAAAATTTGGATGCCATTAGAGCTGGTGGTGAGTCAGAAAGCTTCATACCACCGTGAGGCTTGCTTAGTACTGTCCCCCTCTGGAATGGCACATGGTTTCCTTATATAAATCACTCTACTTGTTTATTGCTGTTTATCAACATTAACATTTTTGTTCTGGTATCTTCCATCCAAACTAGGAAACCATATATAATCTAAACCCGTTCTTCTTTTTCTTCTTCTTCATGTTTTAATTTGGTCTTAAATATATGAGAGGCCTTATGTAGAAAAGCTGAGAGCTGAAGAAGGCTCTTGCTTCTCAAGAGCCTTGGAGACTCCAGGGACAGACAGACACTGATAGCAGTCCTCAGTGCCCCTCCCCCAGCCAAGCTGCTCTTCAGTTTCTTACTCCCTGCTTTACACTGTGAGGAGTCACCACATAAATCTACTGCTGCCTCAGACCTTAGCGACTCAGCCAGACACCAGATCTCCTCACTTCACACATACACAAGCTGAACTTGGTTCGTTATTGGCACATGTGACTTTTGTTTTGTTTTGTTTTGGGTGATAGCTGATGTTACAAAGTCCTCATTTATTTCTGTGGTAGCTCTAAGGGAAGTCCGGGAGTGTGTCTGTGTGTAGAATATGGATGTGGATGTGGGCTTTTAAAAACCTTGTCTCTTTAAATACTCTAGACACTGAAGCAGAAACTATTCCATGACGCAGAGGGATGTACCTAGTCTGTGGCTCCATAGAAAGGCTGGCCTTTCCTTCCTGCTCCTGGTCCTGTAGAAGTGTCAGGCATGTTTATTTATTTGCCTCAGCCTCTCTCAGACCAGAAGCAGGCTGTCCTTGCTCTAGATAGACTTTACACTGCTCTAATGTGAACCTTTTCTTCTAAGTTATGGGCTCTCTTGCTTTGCCTTTTTGGCTCTCACCCAGTTGAGGTTCCTGGCAGTCTGTTTCCTCTCAGCCTCTCCTTGTCTAGCAGAATCTGTGTGCACAGATTGCCTCCATAGAATATAAACACCAAGCATGTCTTAAGAAGCCTTTCAGCAACCCAGAAATCCCCCAGAGGCCTGTCCCTTTAGTCACTTTCTGAGTGGCCTTTTCTGTGCTGAGGTCAATGCTGACTCCCTGAGCCCATCAGGTCTGGAGGAGAGCTGTTTTGTTCCCACCAATGACACAGCATCTTCATCAGGTCTGTAGGGAGGGGCAAGGAGCCCACAGCAGCCAGACTGCAGATCCGGAGCAGACAGTGGTGGTGGCTCTGGCAAAGGAATCTAATTATTTTTTCTTGTGGCCAGCAGTAAGATCAGACACTGTTATACAAAGTTCCTTACTGTCTATCCAGAACCACCTAGAATTGCTGATTGCTGCCAGTCGGCACCAGGGAGTGTCTGTAAACGCACCAGTTTTCCAGAGTTCCCAGCATAGGGCTGTGCCCTTCCAACTGAGGCTTCCTGCTGAAAATGCCTTAGCATTGTTTTTTGGAAAGAAATTCTTCATATTCCAAAAAGAACTTTTTCAGTATTCACCAACGTAGAAGTGTAGGAACTTTCTTCTCAGTTATTTAGAAATGTCTGTTTTGGATACAGAATGAGTAAATAGGGAATGGATAGTTTTGAAAAGCCAAATGGCAGGAGAATTGGAAGGCAGCTGAGTGTGTAGAAAAGGCCTTGTGGTTGGTTCATCCTTCCAGTTTAGCTCATCGGGCTGTTTGCACCCAAGCAAGGTGTATCCCTTCCCAGCACCCATGTGCCCAGTGATGGGGAGGTCTTAGAACCAGGGTGACTCAGTCTTTGCTTGCTGGTCCTGCCTTGACTGGGCCAATGACTCAGCACAGAGCTGGCTCTCCCTCACTTGGAGAGCACCCAAAGTGAGCCTCGGTCCAGGAGATTGATGTTGACACAAAAGCCAACACACAGCATCCAGGAGTGGCAGGGAAAAAGTTATGTGCCCAGCCTTACTGCCAAGCAAATCTGGGTTCTGAAGGTGACAAGCAAATTGCATGTCCTCCTTGACCTGTTCCTTCTGTAAGTGAACCACTCTTAACAGGATTGAGAGAATCAAAGGAGATAGTGCCTGGTTCAAAGCTTGAACAGAATCCTATGTATTGTTCCTAGAGATGTTTACTATGATGTAAGTGAGAAGGTCTTTGTAGATAGGCATCCAGCTGGCCCTTCCATAGCAGACCTGGTCACACATGGGTCTTTCAGACAACAGACAGGCATGAAGTCTTGTGTCTCATAAGCTTGCCCTAAATGTAGCTGATTTTTCCTTGGCTGATGTCCAAAAGCCCTCGGAACCTTGACCTGGGTTTCTTGTGCTCCTGTGAGGGTTGTGTTCAGGTACACAGTAGCTAGGGACCCAGAAGGGGATCAAATGAAGACTTTTGGACCTTCTGGTACAAGAAAGGGGACATTGCATTATGCTGCACCGAACTCTTCATGATTCAGTCCTTCCTGATTCCTTGAAGAAGTCCCTCAGTTGATTCAGTGATCCTGAGAACAAGGCCAGGCAGGACGGGGAGCCAGCCCCCTTCACAGCAGGGAATAGCTGGCTGAGTGGTACTGTCAGGAGAAAGGCCCTGGGACAGGACCATGTGTTTACCTTTGGTCTGTAATGAGACCTTGGGAAAACTGTGGAAATGCTTCAGGTACAAGGAGGGGCCCCTCCTGAGCTTTTTAAATTCAGTTTGCTTCCCTGAGTAGAGATGCTGGTACTTTTCCATCTGCATCGATTAAAGCAAGTGGCCTTTCTTTTTTTTTTTTTTTTTTTACCCTTAAGAGGAAGCTGTGAGTCTAGGAGCTAAGTGTCTCTTGGTTGAGCATCTCCCGCATAGCTATGCACCAGCATCCCATGTGACTCTGGATCTATCTCGTTCCTTTATCTGCCTGGTGGCAAGCCTGAAGAAGGTTCCAGGGCTTGAGAAAGTGGGGAGGCTGGAAGCTAATTATGGGTCCCAGCACTCCCTCCAGCTGGGGAGATAGCCAGCAGCTGATGTTGGTTATGCTTCCCTCAGATCGTGTACAGGCTCTTCTGAGGGATGCCATCAGAATGTTCTCAACATCTCATGGCAGCAAATCCTCCGCTCCCCGGCCAACCTTTGCATCCCATGCCCGGCTTTCCTTCTTTCAGTCTCTGGGTTTGTGAGGGAGCATTTACATGCAGTTTCCCAGCAATGAGGGTTTCTCTGTGTGTAAGCCCCTCCCCCAAGTAGCTGACTAGCCTTTGAAAGAGGAGCTTCCAGAGTTCAGGTTTTTAGGGTCCTTAGTTGCGCCTGTTTACTTCCAGGTTATTTCTCAGCAAAGACCTTAGCATTCTTGCTAACTAGTCTCTTAAGATGGAGATAAAAGCTTCTTTAGCGCCCCCCCCACACACACACACAAGGTAAGGGAATTTTTATGGCTGGGACAGAGTCTGTTGTAGCAAATTCTGTCCAAGGCTAAGGAGCTGCAGGGAAGAGCTAGAGTCCAGAGTGGCAGCTTATAGGCCAGGACTCGTGCCCATTGGTTCTTACTCATTCAGACACAGCTGCAAAGACACTGCAGTACAGGTTTCAGAGCAGGCCTCTAATTTTCTGTGATTCATAACCTGTGAGTCAACACAGACTTAATATCTTTCTATTAAAGACTTACTCATAATTATTTTTGTTTTTAGTTGTGTATGTGTTGTGAGCGTAGGCTTGTGCGTATGAGTGAAATCATTTGCAAAGCCCACGAGAGGACATTGGCTCCCTTAGAGCTGGGATTACAGGCTATTGTGAGACACTAGAGGTGGGTGCTGGGACCCTAACCCTGAAACTCTGCAATAGCAGTGTGTACAGAGCCATCTCTCCAGCCCCAGGAACTTGTGTCTTACCAGAAATCCCACAACAAAACCTGTCAACTCAGAAACACTGTGAATGGGTTTGAGTGGCATGTGGGTCTGGTTTCTGATTTGCCCAGAATCTCTTAAGCCCTGGAGAAACAGAGATTCAGTGTCACAACTCAGGGGACTAAGAAAATTTTGGGTTTGGCTGCTGGAATGCATAGCTGTTTAGATATCACATCAATTTTATGTGGTCTATTGGACCAAACAAAAGGTTGTGATGTATATCACCAAAGCTCAAGTGTCTGCTAAGGTTCAAGTTTTGTCATTGGTGCCCCCCCCCAAGATGTAAGTGCTAGCACAGCTCAGATGGAAAGAGATCCTGGCAGTCAGGAGCCTAGGAATTCTGAGTGTTACAGCTCAGATGCAAAGGTATTCAGGCAGTCGGGAGCTAACGAATATCACAGGTAAGTGAACTAACAGCTTATAGTCCTGCTTCAGGGAAAGGTTTCCCAATGTAACAGTTCAGCGAGGAGGTGGAGGTGGGGTCCCTAGCCAATTTGTTACAGTCCTGCTCCAGTTTCCAGAGTGTAACAACTCTGCTCTGCTAGGGGAAAGCTTCCTCAGCAAAAGTGTTACAGCTTCACTTTCCTCAGCTGCTCTCTGTCCAGGCTCCTTCCAAGGTAGTCACCCAAACCTCATTCAAGAGATTTATTGGGAGAGAAGGATCCAGGAGAGTGGCTGCCTCAGCCGGGGCCGGAGAAGACAGCAGGGAATGGGCAGCAAGAGCAGGATTTATATAGGGCATCTTGGGGGCAGAGAGGGAGAGAGAAATTTTCAGAGTGGAGATTTGTCAGATTTCAATCCCAAGCTTTGATTGGCTAGATTCTGTGCTCAGGAATTGCTTGGTTTTCTTTCCGCTCAGAGATTAGTGCATTTTTCCTGCCCAGAGATTGGTTACTTTTTGATTGGGCAAATTCGGCTCTAGTTTCAGGGCCAAAGTATGCTTCTTTCACTGGCTCTTTTGGAGGTTTTGGCTCTAATTTCAGGGTCAGGACTTATTTCTTTCTCAATGGCTTTGATTCTAGGGCCAGAGTATATTTCTTTGGCACTGGTTTCAGAGTCAGGGTGCATTTCTTTGGTTCTGGGTTCTTTCAGTGGCTCAAGTCTCAGAGCTAGGGTGGGTTTCCTTCACTAGATCTGGTTCCAGAGCCGGGGTGGGTTTTTTCCATTGGCCCTTTTACCCTACAATAGAGGCAAGCTACGCCATTTCATTTCTGCTCAGGTCCTGACTCCACCAAGAGTTCCATAGCCTCTTTCAAACCTGTCTTTTTCATTGGTGTTTAAAAAGTTGTGAAGTATTGTTAGTAAAACTCAACAGCTGACCTGGGTGAACGCTCTTATGGCCTCAAAATCCAGTTCATAGAATTGGTGTTCTACTTAAAAAACTCCAGGGCTTGACTTGGAAGTGCTGATCACTGTTATTGCTACTGTTACCATAGTACTGGGAACTGTAGTTTTCCGTAGCAAGCCCACTTCATTAAGAGCCAGGATTGGGGACTCGTTTTCAGGGTTCAGAGGACCACCTCAGTGTATAGGGAGTCAGCCAGCTATGATTGGATCATGGCCTGCTCTTCAGTCTGTCCTGTGAAACTAAGTGTGCCTGCTCATGATTTGCTGAGAACTACCTAAAAGGCACCCAATCTGTTCTCCCAACCCTGCTTCTAATTTGAGGTGAGGGTAGGCTTCAGCCTTGTCTTTGGGATATAAAACTTTGGGGTACTTGAGTTCCAGCAATTTTTGACAAATTAAGGCATGTTTGTGGTGATATGGCTGCAGATGTGTTCCAGCAATTTCTGCTGTGTACTTCAGATCCTTCCTCATGCCTCATGCAGCCCCCCAGGCCCTCTCATCCAAGTTGAATAAGATTTGCTTGGGATGGACATAGAGCTTTCATTATTTTTAATTTTTTCCTGGATGCTCCGTTGTTTCTTATAGTCTGAGAACCAATACTTTGTAGAATATTTCTTCACCTCCCCCAACTTTATAGCCAAGAAGAAATGGTGTCTATGGGGGGGGTACAGGCTGTTCATGTAACACATGGGTGGGGCAGGAAGCAGCAGAGTACAGATTTTGTCAGTGATTTGTTCTTTAGTGTTTGCACGTAAGCAGACCCGACCAGCAGACAAGCCCATCACTCACCAAGCTCACCCCATCTTCAAACTTTCTCTAATAATAATAATGTCTTATGCCTAAAAGGGCACATTTTGGTTCATTTAATATTTTTTCCTGATTTTTTTTTTCCTGGCTATCTCATGGAGTTTGGTACCTTAAGATAGCCTCAGGATTTTAATATTTGCAATAATGTTTGCCATATACAAACAGTAAAATTACCACATTCATTTATAGATTAATATAGCAAGATGAATGAAAGTCAGGCCAGAGGCTCTCATTTCCTAATTAGAGTTTGTGGGTCTTCCTAATGGCCTTCACCAAAGATAAGGATAATGAGTTGGGCTGCAGGGAGGTAGGTCACCAAGAGGAGGTGATGATTAGCAGACATCTGCTTGGGTAGCTGTGTTGGGCCCCATTGTGTGATGACACAAAGTGGAGAGGATTTTTGGGATCCCCATTGCAGTCAGGATGGTAGAGGTGATGAGTCTCACCTGAAAAATGCTGGTGTGACCCAGAGTCACCCATGGATGTGAGCTTGAGACTAGCTCTGAGTGAACCAGAGATACATTTAAATGGTATCCAGGAGGAGTTACAAATATTACACTCCTTCCCTTCCCCCCCTCACACACCGAGTGTTGTCATGAGAACATCACACATAAGAATGGACCCTGTATCTCTTTATCTCTACCCGGCCGTGCTTTTTGCTTAATGAAAACAGGCTTTTGCTAATGAGACTCCGGTAGGAAGAGCCAGAGCATCAGCAAGGCCAGGGCAGTCCAGTGCTATGGCTGAAATTCTTGTTCAAGCAGATGTGTTATTAACCTATTCTGTAAAGTCAGCTGGTTTTCAAAAATACTTTTTTCCAAACAAAACCCAACAGAGGCATAGAGGGGAACCTGGGACTTCTTTGGGGCTCAACACTCTTCAGTGATGACGGGGTTATAGCAAATGCATGTGTAGGCAACTAATTCCCACAGACCCAGGAGACTCAGGACTAATGAAAAAGCAGCCTTGGGCCAGGCTTAGCTGGCTGCTCATCCCTGTGTCCAGCCAGTGCCAGCCGGCAGCCCCATTTCCAGTTGACTCCAAGCTCAAGAGCAGAGTTTTGGTGGAGGTTCTTTCCGACCACAGAGGCCTTTCTACTTCTCCTGTCTGGGCCCCTTTGTGAACTGGGTGGCCCTTTCTCCTTCTCTCTCTTTGCTTTTCCAGTTGAGGTTCAAAACACAGGTGAGCTGCAAAAAAATGAAGGTCTTCTTCAGTGCCCTTCATGTAGGAGCTGCCCCTAGGAGAAGCCCCCACAATCGGGTGAATCTTGAGGGATGTAAGGCTGGTGGGGTGGGTAAGCTGTGACAGGGGTGAGCGATAAGGGGCTGCAGAAAAGTATAGTGTTTGGTGGGGTGTATATATATATATATATGTATATATATATATACATATATATATATATACACCACCCAGATGCAGAGGATGTAGGATGTTTTTATTAACTCAAGGTTCCTTCCAGTACCTTCCAGGCCACTTTCACCTGTCACCGACAGTTAGTTAGCCTTTCCTTCATTTCAGTTTCCTTTGATGCTTTGGATTTTCTTTGGCGAGTGTGTGTGTGTGTGTGTGTGTGTGTGTGTGTGTGTGTGTGTGTGTGTGTAGGATGACTCTGATTTCTTAAGTGTGTCTTCGGAAACTTCTCCCAAGGGGCTGCAGAGATGGCTCTGCAGTTAAGACTACCTACGACTTTTGCAGGGGACGCCCATGCAGTTCCCAGCACCTGTGTCGAGCAGCTTACAACTGCCTATAATGTAACTCCAGCCACAGGGGATCTGATGCCTTCTGGCCTCCCACTTACTCAACCCTTTTTAAGGGCCAGGTGTGGTGGTACATACCTTTAATCCCAGCAAAGGCAATAGGGTCTGAGCTTAAGATCAGTGAATTTCAGTCTAAAAAAAAACAAAACAAAACAAACCTAGAGCAATGTCTCAGCAGTGTAAACATTGGATGTTCTTCCAGAGAAAAGAACTGGTGTTCCCAGCAGCCACAATTATTTGTAACTTTAGTCCCTGGGGATTCAGTGTTCTCTTCTGGCCTCCAAGGGTACTGTGCACACCCAGTACACATGCACATAAGGAAAGCACCAAGACACATTTAAAAATTGAAAAATAAATCAGAAAGTGAGGCCTGACATCACACCTGTAATCCTTGTACTCTGGTGGTTCAAGCAAAAGCAGAAGTTTGAGGCTAGCCTGGGCTACCTGTAAGGCTCTGTCACAGCTCACTGTGGTTCTGTAGGGTGTTTGCTGCCTGCTTTGTTTTAAACAGACAGAAGTGAAGGCTTACAGGGACAAGGGAATTATCCAGGCTCACTGCAATGTTGACTAAAGGTGGTAAAGTTAGTTTGGATCCTAGCTGGGCTAGCCTCCACTGTGGGGAAGTCCCACGTGCTACTTATATGATGCTTGAGATTGAACCCAGGACTTCCTACATGCTAGGCCAGCACTCTACCAAATGAGCTACATCCCCAGCCTCTGAACTTGTCTTATGAACCCCTTATTTGCAAGAGTCATATCTTGGGGCCCATTTGCATGGTGACTTGATGTTCAGTGCAAATTTTGGGCAAGGCCAACTCAGGCTTGCTAGTGGCCTGGCTCTGAGGAGGAGGTGGGTAGTGGTTGGGACTCGGCGGTTCATGCCAGAAGAAACTGTAAGTCACAGACAGGTCCCCAAACATATGACAGGACTAGGCAAAATCTGATGTCAACTGCAAAGAGTGGTGCTTGTCCGGCGAGTGCACTCATTACCTAGAATACATGCTATAGCAGGGTTCTCAGTTGTCTCTTACAGCTCCTTATGGTGCATGCCTCATGGCCAGAATTGGGTTCCGTGCGGCTTGGATCTACTCCCACCTCTTGGGTGACTGGAGAGTTAAGCAGGCTAAAATAATGCTGATGTCCGGAGCACGTGGGTATTCTAATCTGAGAGTACCAAGTGCCTGTCTGCCCCTCTCCCCAAGGACACAGTGACACCCTTGCCTTTTCTGTATTTTGGAGGCCCTCCAAGGGCAAGGTCTCAGCAGGAGAGAGACAGTGAGTTGGCCTGAAAGGGCCACATTCCAGGGCTGGCCACCTGGTATCCAGACCTGTATATAAATATAAAACGTGGCAAGATTAATGCCCTTTCCACTCAAAATGCAAAAGGGTCTGTCCTTAGCTTTTGCCCAGTTGTGCCGCTGTAGAAACTACACTCTGAGCTCACGGATTCCCGGCTTTCAACATTGTTTGCCAGTCAGAGAACTGCTTTGCTGAGGGAAGCTTACTAAATACCGACCTACTTGGATGGTACAAGTGACAGGCCAGCTCCTCTCTTCTGGGGAAGCACTCCTCTGCTCAGGAGAGGCGGAGGCTAAGTTACACAGCCACTGATTGGAGAGAGAGGTCATTGCCCAGCGAGTGGCTGGCCGGCCTCAGTGTCTGAAATAAGATCTTCCCCAGAGGTACATCTGGAACTTGGCCTTCTCAAGGGTCCCAAAATAGACAGGCCTCTAAAGGAACAAATTTGTGAGAGGACATGAGAAGGACCCCCAGCTGCTCTTGGCCCAAACAGAAGGGGGAAAGTATTCTATGGTGCTTGTTAAAAAATACAGCAAGGAAAAGTTTCCTGGGGCCACAGCTGCTGCTGCTGTGAGGAGAGATGAGCGCAGCTCCATGCCGAACGCAGACAAGGCACAGGGTGGGACATGTGAATAGAAAATTACTCACAGGGGATTCTGACCAAATTCCTAGCAGGATTGTGGGGTGCTCCGACATCTCTTGGGAGGACAGAAGGTGGGGTAGAGCTGGGAACCTGAGCAAATGGCCATGTGGGGAGCCAGGAAGGAGGGGATTCTGGTTGCCCTGGCTCAGCTGTTCTTTTGCAGTAACTGGATTTTACAAGGAAACACACAGATAGATGGCCTAGGAGAAAGTTCAGTAGGCTTGCTCTAAAGTCCAGCCAGGCTGAGGCACTTAGGAGTTGTCCCTGTGAGATCAGCGCCATTAATCCCTGGGTTTTGTTCTCTTCTTACTCCAACTTCTGCATTCCTGTGGTCGTTCCTGCCGCTTGTTCTAAAAATATTTCTAAGGGGCTAGCTCCGGAGACACACACACACACACACACACACACATACACGCTTCTCCAAAAAGATTTTCAAGTTATATTCTGTTTTGATCAAATACAAAATATGGTTGGGAAACATGAGAGCTTTATTGGGCGCTGAGAAATTTGGTGCAGTTGAGTAGCTGGAGTTGAGTCTTCCTGGGATCACCTCCTGGAAGGAAGCCTCAAGATTTGCAGGGACAGTTTGCTGTCTGCTGTCTGTCTGTCTGTCCTACCCTGCTGCCTAACTGTCACCCAGAGGAAAACCTGTCTCACCACTGTGGCAGAGTGAGACCCCTCATGTGCTTCAAACTTCATGATTCTTGGATTCTCAAATGCACCTCATCCTTTCCCCCTCCTCTCTCCTAAGACGGGTTTTATTATATAGTCTGGGCTAGCCTGGAACTCACTATGTAGACCAGGATGGCCTCAAAGTCAGAGAAATGCTCTATTCTGCTTCTCATATTTGGGGATTAAAGGCAGGATCACCATTCCCAGTCAGTGGCTCTGATCTCAAACTGTTGATCACATTCCTTCCCATTTCCTCTGGGAGTCAGGAAAAAGGCAGCCAGTGGTGCTGTCTGTCCTGTGCTCCTCAGCTAGCCTGTCTGAACTCTGAAGCCCAAGTCACTCTGATTCTCATCAGAGCCTTCTGCACCACGCTTCTCTCTCAGAGTCTCTCTCTCTGCCCTGTTTTTTTTTTTTTTTAAACTTTATTTATTTATTTATTTGCCTTGGTGTTTGCCTAGAACTGGAACTACAGACAGTTGTTAGCTGCCATGTGGGTGCTGGGAATCGAACCCAGGTCCTCTGGAAGAGCAGAGGGTGCTCTTAACCGCTGAGCCATCTCTCCAGCCCCCTCTCTGCCCTGTTTTCTAACCAGTCTTTGTTTCTCCTTGCTTAATTTTAGGAAACCGCATCCTCTGCCAATGGCCCTTCCCGAGAAGGCTCCAGGCTGCTGCCCACCAGAGAAGGGCACCCCATATACCCTCAGCTCCGACCAGGCTACATTCCCATTCCTGTTCTCCACGAAGGCTCCGAAAACCGGCAGCCACACCTTTTCCATGCCTACTCCCAGCCTGGGGTGCAGCGATTTCGAGCCGAGGCAGCAGCGGCTGCTCCTCAGAGGTCCCAGTCCCCTTTGCGTGGCGGCATGACAGAGGCCAGCCAGCCAGATAAACAAAGTGGACAGGTGCCCACAGCTGCAGCAGCTCAGCCCCCGGCTGCCCATGGACCTGAGGTAAGAGACCTTGCTCACACTGGGCCAGACCACCTGGTAGAAACATAGGGCCCAGAGCCCGGCCTGCCATTTCAGGTGTTTCTTCACTGCAGCAGTTTGGAAGCCTTGTTGTTCCTTGCATATCTTATACCTGTGTTTTTCAGGTGGCCAGGCTTATTTTTGTGGTAAAAGAATTGGCACCCAGATGGCATGGCCAGAATGCGTAGAGGGAGAGGCAATGAAACTGGGAGTGGCTGCCCCTCCTCCTAGGTCCAGGCTCTTTATACACTTGGGCTCTCTGTTTCAGAGGGAGCCAGCCCTAAGTTATTCTGTTCAGCCCTTCCAGATACACAGCAAGCATATAGACCTATGCTCGGGATGAAATCAGGATGGCGTCTCTGTCTTCAGGGTGTGTCGCTAAAGGACACACAGCTTAAGTCAGAAGGGCAACAACTTTAGATTTAGGCTTGAGCCCCGAAGCTCAGCCTGGCAAGAGGGATCAGTAGTGAAGGAGTAGAACTCTGAGCTGAGATTTGCGACCGGCTGGTCTGGTAGGGTCCTTAGCAGTTAAGCTCCCTCCATCTTCACTTTCTAGATGACTAGAGGGTAGGTTAGAAGAGAAAGGACCAGGTCTGCACCCAGACCCAGGCAGCTTTCACATGCTCCATTGCATTCTCCAGTAAGAGGTTACGGGGAAGTGAGGAGACAGAACAAGTCATGTCCTTCCTGCGCACACTGCTGCCTGTCAAGGCATGTGCACAGATGCATTCAGTTAATCCTTAACACAACCCCGTGAGGTGCGCTGGCAGCCTGTCATTTTCCTGTATTTCAGATGAGGCTCAGAGAGCTGAGCTTCCAAGTGTTTAACCTGGACCTGTTTGTTTATTGCCGAGCCTTGTGCGTGCTAGGCAAGCGCTCGCTCTTGCTCGCCCTTGCTCGCTCTCCCGGTGAGCTGCATTCCTAGCCCTCTTTTTCTCAATACTATATTTGTTAAGTGAGGTGGTGCTGGAGATTAAAACCAGGGCCCCCACCCATAGCCTTTATCCTCACACTTTGAAAATGGAAATCTTTGTAGTGGGAAGGCTTTGGGAAATGTGTTGTTCTGGCTGGGTGGTACCTGATGGAAATGACCCCAGGGCAGCAGGGGTCATCAATGGCACCATGCCTTTTCCCTTTGTCTCTTGCAGCGCTCTCAGTCTCCAGCTGCCTCTGACTGCTCATCCTCATCCTCCTCAGCCAGCCTGCCTTCCTCTGGCAGGAGCAGTCTTGGTAGCCACCAGCTCCCTCGGGGTTACATACCCATCCCTGTGATACATGAGCAGAACATCACCCGGCCAGCAGCCCAGCCCTCCTTCCACCAAGCCCAGAAGACGCACTACCCAGCTCAGCAGAGTGAATTCCAGACCCACCAGCCTGTGTACCACAAGATCCAGGGGGATGACTGGGAGCCCAGGCCGCTTCGAGCAGCATCCCCATTTAGGTCACCAGTTCGAGGTGCATCCAGCCGGGAAGGCTCTCCAGCCAGAAGCAGCACACCGGTTCACTCCCCATCACCCATCCGTGTGCAGACTGTGGTTGACAGACCTCAGGTATGGAGAGCCAGTGGTTAAGAGAAATTCAGATTTAAGGGTTCTGCAGGTGCCCTGGGCTTCCTCAACATGCTGCCTAGTCAGCGTAGGCACAACTAGAGAAAAGCAGAATTCTAGAAGTTGCTGGTCCTTGATGAAAACACAGGACAGGGACTGTTCACCACAGCCTTTGCTCAGCCAATTGCTTCCCATTGCAGCCACTCAGGGGACAGAGTGAGAGCTTGGAAATGCTGTCACTCTCAACTCTTAGAATCATGTCCCTTATGATCACTGCACTTTTTCCTGCTCCCCATGTCCTCACTCACACTCCAACCACAGTGTGGTCCCCAGTTTAAGAGGTACTGTTTCCCTCTCTCTATTCTACAAGCTGTTGTCTGGGAGTTTGCTCAGGCTGTATCTGTTCTGTAAAACACCCATGCAGTCCCTCATCCCCCTGCCCTCCAAGGGGTTGGCTCAGCTAGTCTGTTCCCTGAAGCTGACTCCTTTCTCCCCATGAGTCTCTCAGGGCCCAGCACCTGATTATTCTGTGCATACCTAACCTGCCATCCTAGTCTGGATATCATGGGTGCGACCCTGCTCATCCTCCTAGGAAGCTGGAGGGAGATGTTATTGATACTGAACAGCCTGCAGCTTAGAGGCAGGATACTCAATGTCCTTGACCTCCTCCAGCCGTAACATGAGTAGCTGAATTATTATCACAGTTTTTAAAAGGAAATCTCCTACAGACAGGGATATTATCTAAGTCCTTGAAACAGAAAATTCTCATCTTTTTGCTGTTTCTACATGTGTGTAGTGTACATGGATGGATATAGTACATGTTTTGTGTATGTGCAGGCATGTCCTTGTGAAGGTCTATGGTTGCCATGAAGTGTCTTCCTTTTATGCTGTGGTGGAATCTCTCACTGAAACAGAGAGAGCTTGCCAGTACAGCTAGTCTAGCTAGCCATCTTACTTTTGGGGTACCTTATCTCTGCCTCCTGAGTGCCTGGATTACACATGACTCACCACACCCATCTAAGCTGTTAGGTGGGCCCTGGGGATCTCAGCTCTGGTCCTCATGTGTATGCTGCAGATATCTGGCCTATGAAATCATCCCCCCAGCACTGCCTTTAGCTTTAGCTTTTTTAATTTGGAAATAATTTCAATCTTTCAAAAGACTTCTACGACTCATACAAAGAAGTCCCAGGTGCCCTTCATCCATGTTCACTGTTAAGACAGTTTCTCATGAAACCCAGGCTGGCTCCAAAGTTGCTTTGAGCTTCTGATCCTCCTGTTTCTATTCCCTTAGTGCTGGGGTTATGGGATGTAACACTGTGTTGGGTTCATGTGGTGCTGGTATCAAGCCCAGGGCCTTTTAGATACTAGTCAAACACTGGCAACTTAGTTACCCCCAGTCCCCCCCACTCGCGCACCTCCTGCCTCCTCCCATCCCCTGTTAATGTTGTCGCTCTCATTTCCTGTCACTTCTTTCTCTCTGCCATCTACTTCTTAGCTGCACGAGAAGTACTTACAAATATTATGCCCTTTTACTCCTGAATTTCAGCAAATATTTTTCTAAGAAGCACAACCATAGCAGAATGGCCAGATTCCAGACCTGTAATAATCTTGCAGCAGCATTATCCAGCATACTATTAACTTTTCAAATCTCCTTCCCAGCACTTTCAGTTTTGGGATCCATCCAGGATTTCAAATACCGCCTTTAGACGTCACTTTCATCTCTGGAACTGTTCCCCAGCCTCTTGACGCTTTCATGACCTTGACATTTCTGAAGCGCGCAGGACACCCTTTCCTGAGTGTTTCTCCTTACACAGCCTTCCATTGCTTTTAAAACCCAAAGGGCGGGGGTGGCTGTGTAGAGGCATGACTCTGGTGAAGGCTGATGTTGGGCAAAAGGCATTTGGAGGGAAAAGCTTGCTAGTGAGATAACCAGGCCACTCAGGGGCCAGACCTGGATTTGTGATCCTAGGAAAGGGAGCCCATGTGTAGTGAGAATTTTCCTCCTCAGGCCTGCCCAGTGTCTCCTGTAGTCAGTGAGGGAGCACTTAAATCCTAGTTTGACCTCTGTTGACCATGATCTTGGTGACTTCTCTTTTATTATCTTGTTCAAAGAACCATTTTTAGACTTTCAAGGATTTGGCTTACCTGAGCATTAAAGTAGAATTAATATTCCTACTTGGGATGAGAGCAGAAGGGCGCCATTTCTCCACAGCTGAAGAAGCTGGGCACAAGAGGTTTTTAGAGTCCAGGAATACTTTTAGATGCTAGGAGCGCCCTACTCAGTTCCCTTTTGGAGCATACTTCATATTTTAAAAATATGATCGTGACCTCTAGTCCCTGGAAGAACTGTGTAGCCAGATGCTGGAGTATCACAGTGAAGCATCAGTGTTCACTGGCAAAATTCTTCCAGGGTTAAGCATTTTGAGCATCTTTCTTATTTTCAAAAACAAACAAAAGACTGGTCTGAGCAGAAACCACTAGGCTGTTACAAGTCTGGAACAGGCCCTTGAAAAGTCACCCCATGAGGGTACAGCAGGAGAGGCTGGACCTGAGGCAGTGTCTCTGCCCTAGGGCTGAGTCAAGTCCAGTCCTCTGCACAAACCCCATGACATTCAGCATGCTGTTTCCTTTTTGAAAAGGACAATGGCTTGCTTTGCCTTACCATAAGCATATCATTTACAGGAAACAACCAGAAAATAAGCTGATCACTGGAGGCTTAGCAAATAATTTGTTCACATACATGACTAATACCCAGGTTGTAATTTGGCTATTTGCTGACCTTTAAAAAGTCTCATTATGGGTCTAGAGAGATGATGGCTCAGTAGTTAAGAGCACTTGTTTCCCAGCATCAATGTAGAGTGTTCCATAACTGCCCATAATTCCTGTTCCCAGAGACCTGACATCCTCTTCTGGCCTCTTGAGAGCACGTGACATACAGATTGTGCATACATAAATAAAAATAAATGTTAAAAAATATTTTTTATGACAGTCCTATTCTAGGCTCAGCGGATAAAGTGGAGCATGTTGTACAAGTCTGACAATTTGAGTTCAGTTCCCGGAACTCACGGCACGGTGGGAGGGAGTGCTCTGCCAATTATCCTCCGACACCCACAAGCACACTGGGGCACAAGTGCCTGTGTACACACACTCAGTTAAAAAGTTGTTTCCAGTTTTCTTACTATTTGGTATTAGCTATAAATTATTGCTTCAAAAACAGTCATTAAAAGTTTGTGCCCTCTCTTCTCAGCAGCCCATGACCCATCGAGAACCTCCACCTGTCACCCAGCCTGAAAATAAAACAGAAAGTAAGCCTGGCCCTGCTGGACCAGAACTCCCTCCTGGACACATCCCCATCCAGGTGATCCGCAAGGAAGCAGATGCTAAGCCTGTGTCCCAGAAGCCACCCCCTCCTGCTGAGAAAGTGGAAGTAAAGGTCTCCTCTGCCCCAATTCCTTGTCCTTCTCCCAGCCCTGCCCCTCCAGCTGTTCCTTCTTCCCCCAAGAATGTGGCTGCAGAACAGAAGGCAGCCCCCAGTCCCGCCCCTGCAGAAACTGCTCCCCCAAAACCAGGAGAAGCTGAAGCCCCCCCTAAACACCCAGGTGTGCTGAAAGTGGAAGCCATCTTAGAAAAGGTACAAGGGTTGGAGCAGGCTGTGGACAACTTTGAAGGCAAGAAAACTGATAAAAAGTACCTGATGATCGAAGAGTATTTGACCAAAGAACTACTGGCCCTGGATTCTGTAGACCCTGAAGGGCGAGCTGATGTGCGTCAGGCCAGGAGAGATGGCGTCAGGAAAGTTCAAACCATCTTGGAAAAACTCGAGCAGAAAGCAATTGACGTCCCAGGGCAAGTCCAAGTCTATGAACTCCAGCCCAGCAACCTTGAGTCTGAGCAGCCTCTGCAGGAAATCATGGGTGCCATGGCAACTGACAAGGGGAAGAAAAGTTCTGGAAATGAAGATTCTCAAACTGAAAGCCAACAGCTAGAAGTCAAAGCAGCCTCGCCTCCAGACCCTAGCAGCACAGTAGACCCAGCTGCTAATCCAGTGGCTCCCTAGTGGAGCCCTAGGATGACAGTGTGCCATGGAGACTTTTAAGTTGCATGCACTTCGGGACTTGCTGTCAGTTGGTTCTTATTATTCATAGCCGCTTGGTATGCGATAACTTGGGGTAAAGGGAAAGCACTAACAAAGGGGGCTTTTCTTCTGTATTCTTATCTGTATAAATAAAGAAGTTGCCTGTTTCAGAAGTCTAACCCCACTGTGTGTTGGAGGGCTCTTCTGTGACTTAGCCATGGCTGTGAGCTATCTTCTTGTAGCTCTGGATTGAAGGGGTTTGGAGGATAGACAGAGTTACAAGGATGTAAAACCTATTTTTGAGACATGCTGCCGTTCTGATGGGATAATCTTCATCTCATTACTGAACTATCTAACGTTAGCTAAAATGAGATGTACAAGGAGCCTTAGGAATATCTATCTGTATGTTGGGATGACTTTAATGCTACATTTGGAGGGAAAATAAAGTGATCATATAACTTTCAAGATGGTCTTTGTGGTTTCTAAAAGCTCAAAGAGTGGCAGGTAGCATCAGGGTTGTTCCAGGACTTGGGGATGTAGCTTGGTGGGTGATGTGAGGATCCATATATGAAAGGCTGGGCACAGGTAGCCTCACAGGCCTATCATCCCAGTGCGTGGGAGGTGGAAACCAGAATGCCTAGGACTCACTAACCAGCCAGCCTTGAACCTGTGAGCTCCAGGCTCAGTGAAGAGACCCTGTCCCATAAGTGAGGCAGAGAACAGCTGAGAGTAACACCCCACGCTGAACTCACGGCCTCTTCAAATGGGTCTGTACACACGTGAAAACAGCAAAAGATTGTTCCTGACTTTAGACAGATGGATTTATAAGGCAGTTCTGGGATTTGCCTGAGAGAGCGAGTCTTAGTCTCTTAGCTGAGGACTCCGGCTGTAGGCTTAGGTAGTGGAATATGCTTGCTGGGTCTCCTCAGCTCTGTCAGCAGCCTACTGCTGCATCAGCAGTGTGTCTGCACACCTGGTCTGAGCATCACCATGGGGCTGAGATGGTTTACAAGTGCACAAGGAAGCCAGTTCTCATGGTCAACAAAGTGCTGTGTGGAGTCCAGGTCATGGGGATTGGAAATGTGCTTAGAGTCAGGGAGGCATCTTGATTTGATACTTCTGGGTCACCAGGCTGGATTGGACCAGATTTCTCCCCTCTGACTAAGTTTCTAGAAGCCTTTAGGGTTTTGGGTCAGGTGGACTCAAAGGACGCTGAGTAGATTATTTCTGCCTGTTCATTTAAAACTCTAGAGGGGCCATAGAGATGGTTCAGTGTGTAAAGGCCCCTGCCACCAAGTCTGAGTTTCATCCCTGGGACCAATGTTAAAGGAGAAAACTGACCCCTACAAGGCCATGACACACATGCATACACATAAAATGCAATAAAATTAGGTGGACATGATGGTGCATACCCATCCCAGCATTCAGGAGGCAGAAGCAGATGGATCTTTGAATTTGGGGCCAGCCTGATCTACATAAAAAATTCCAAGACAGCCAAGGCTAGAAAGACCCTGTGTCAAAATAAATTCAGCTACCCAAGAGAACCACAAAATACACAGTCTACTGCTATCCCATGCACTTCAGAAATAGCTCAGAGGCCCCTAAGCTGGAACTGACCTAAATGCTCCTCCCAGGGTACTAGCTTTCATGGGAACACTACCAGGCAAGCTTCCAAAAAAGAGGCAATGAACAGTATAGGCTATGATGCCTATAAATCGTGTCAATGATCAGCATGGCACAATAAACCTAAGGGTACTGTAGTGGTACATGTATCTTGCTGGTGACCAACAGCTCTCTAATTGGACTTAAGACCTATTCAACAAGAGAAAAATCATGCCTGGCACTGGAAATAGCCAGCTACTCACTGCTAATGAGGTCAAAGTTATTGAAGAAAAAAACTACAATGGCTTTGCTAAACCAGCATAATCATTAACTACATTTTAAATATTTGCCCTTATACCCACAGATAAGTTCACCCTTCATCAAGGAAATTTCTCTTTGCAACAGAGGGAGGCAGCTGCAGAAAGCCTTAAATGATAAAAATGCCAAGTTGTGGAGCTGAGTCTCAGTGGGAACACATCTACAAAACACTCCCACCTCTAAGGCTCAGGGACCATTGCAGGGGGTGGGGGAAGGATTGTGAGCTAGAGGATCAGGGGATTTTCTGTGAGATTGTGTCTCCTGGTGTCTTAGGGTTTCTATTGCTGTGAAGAGACACCATGACGGTGGCAACTCATATAAGGAAAACATTTAATTGGGTGGCCTATAGCTTCAGAGGTTCAATCCATTATCATGGTGGGATATGGCCATGTATAGGCAGACATGGTGCTGGAGCAGTAGCTGAGAATTCTACAGCTTTCTCAGACAACAGGAAGTGGTCTGCCTCACTGGGTATGGCTTGAGCATATATAAGACCTCAAAGCCTGTCTCCATAGTGACACACTTCCTCCAACAAAACCACACCTACTCCAGCAAGGCCACACCTCCTGTTAGTACCACTCCCTTTAGGGGCCACTTTCTTTCAAACCATACCTAGTAATGTCAGAAGATACACCCATAGAGTCTCCCCAACATGACTGCATAAACATGAGCTGAGCAAGATCAACACTAATAAACATGACAGAGTGACCATGGAAGAGCCTTGAGGCTTCAGCTCTACACAAAGAACTATAGACAACTAATGAGAGGGCAGAAATAGTCTTCCCCAGGGAAGAAAGAGCACACCAACTGGTTATCAATAACCTCAAGCATACCAAGCAGGTTATATTTAGAAATATATATGTGCATGCATATTATATACATATATCATGTAATAATAATGAAAGAAGAGGTCAAGAATCTAGGTCAGAAAAGAAGCAAATGAGTATATGGGAGGGTTTAGAGAGAGAAGGGGAGAAATGTTATTATAATCATGTTTGGGGAAGACCATGGCCACCTCCACCCTAACCCGCTGTGTATAGATGTACTCAATCTTCTGCCTCCTTTCTTCATGCACCTCCTCCCTTGCCAGATGAGGATGAAAAGGGAAAGGGGGGCCTGGCCCTGAAATGTACAACTCTACCGACAAGAACTCCAAGCTGAGTTCCTGATGACTATCCTGAGCTTAATATGGGTGTTTGACGATGCTGCACAAAAATACACACTGCTGCACTTGCCACTCTCAGCTTGCTGAGAAAGGCTGAAGTCATTCTGATGGGATTCTGCCAACATCACTGCTGAGTGAACTCACTTGGGGAGAACAAGCCAACATACTCAAAAGTAAACAGAAAGAAGCCTGCTGAGTCCCCCCCACACACACACACACCACACACACCTCCCAGGACTGGAGATCAAACCAGCAGCTTCATACATGCTCCTTCAACTGAGCAAGAGTCCTAGACTGACCATGTTTGTAAATGAACTAAAGACAGAGGGACATCATTCAGACATTAAGGTCCTTTGAGTTCCTTATTTGGATTGTCAGGAAATCTATCTCAACCTCTAACTACTTTGGCTCATCTAAGCCAGACAAGGGCTTACCTAGACCTGGATCTTGCAAGAAGACCAAGCATACCGCTGGTTTCAAGGAAACTATCTGTCTTGGCCCCTTAGGAGTTGGGGACAGGTAGCACTGCTGAGTATCCAGTGTCAGGGGACTGGCTCGTTTAGTGGAAAGCCCAGGACCAGTTAGAAAGTGCTGTCTTTAAGAGCACAGGCTTGAGTTGACAATCAAAATGCCACACTGTGGAGCCGAGTCTCAGTGGGACACATCTACAAAACACTCTCACTCCTAAGGCTGAGGGAACATTGCAGGGGGTGGGGGGAGGATTGTGAGCTAGAGGATCAGGGGATTTTCTGTGAGATTGTGTCTCCTTGTGTCTTAGTCAGGGTTTCTATTGCTGTGAAGAGACACTATGACTGTGACACCTCATATAAGAAAACAATATAACTGGGTGGCTCAGATCACAGTTTTACTGTATAAACAAAGTTTTGAGACAGTGACCAGTTACAGATTCTTTCCCTCCCCAGGTTCCTCATTTATAAAACAGGAAAATTATTAAATGAATTCAGACATGCAAAGAAGTGAAAGTGGTGCCTGACAGGTGACAAAGTTACTAGTTATTAGCATCCTCATTCAACAGATGGAACAAATGGGCTGTGCTGTCAGGAGCAGGCAGGGTCTGTATGGACAGCCACATCATTGCATCTGATGGTCTAGTGCCCTGTGGCCTATGGTGGCTGATTAGTTACTTTTCTCATGCTGTGACAAGGTACTTGACACCAGAAAATGAAGGAAGAATTTATCTTATGATGTGAGGTGTCTTTCTGTATGCTGTGAATATTCTTTAATAAAAGAACCATCTCGGCCTATGGCAGGGATCTCAAAAGTAGGCAGGGAAATCAGAGTATAGATAGGGGAAGGAGGGTGGAATCAAGAGAGAGGCCATCCAACCGCCCAAGAATCAACATGAAAGGTAACACAGGTGAGCCACAGGCCACATGGCAAGACAGATGAATGGAGATGGATTGAATTAAGATGCAAGAGCTAGCTAGCAATATGCCTGAGCCATAGGCCAACCAACATGAAATTAATATAAGCATCTGAGTCATTTTGGGGAGCCTAAGTGGTGGCAGGCAGGTCTGGACCATGGGACTAGGCTGGGCCAGAAATCTCCTTTTACAGTCTTAGCTCACACATGCAGCGTGCAGTCCTTCTTGGTGGAGAAGGTGTGGTAGCAGGATCTTGAGGTGGCTGCTCCCTTTGTGTCTGCAATCAGGAAACAGAAAAAATAAAAATAAAAAAATGTTCAGCTTGATTTTGTGCTTTTAGTTTCAGAATCCTCCCCAAGGAATGCTGCCACCCAGATTCAGAGCAGCTCTTCCTACTTCAATTAGAAGAATCTAGAAACCCTCACAGGAGAATGAAGAGGTATGTTTCCATGGTGATTCAAAAGCCTATGAAGTTGACAAGATTAATCATCACAGTGACCAAGCAGCAAAGGACTACCAAAGGGCCACAGAATTTTAAGAATCTCTTACCTCTTCTAAAATCAGAGCATTTGATTTTTCAATGTATCCCTTCAAAATCCTATGGGATCCCTGCCCCTCATCTTTTATATGCAATAAGTAACCTGGGCTGTGGATAGTCCTTGGCTTACAATGGTCTAAGTCAGTGTAAGAATGCAGGATACTCTGAATAGAAGCTATACTTCAAATATTGAATCTGGATCTTTCCCTAGCTTACTGACATGCAGTGCTGATTTGGCGTGTGATTCTGGCAATGGTGCAGTAATGCAATGCTGGGCTGCTGCAGTGAACCACAGCTCCAGTCAGCCTTGTTCTTACTAGAAGAAAATGGCCAGCCAGCCCTGCAGTGTACTGTGTTATTCTTAAGCTAGAATGTTCAAAAGGTTAGATAAAGAAAACACATTTCTTTTAAAGCATTTATTTGGGGGCTAGAGAAATGGTTTAGAGATTAGGAGCATGGGCTGCTCTTTAAGAGAACCCTGTTTTGATTCTCAGCACCTGCATACATGATGACTAACTCCAGTTTCAGGAAATCCAATTCCCTCTCTGGGCCTTTGTGGGTGCCAGGCACACAGTGGTTCACACACACACACACACACACACACACACACACACACACACACACACACACGAGTTGTGGGTGATCTTAACCACTGAGCCATCCCTGCAGCCTAGCCCCTGCAATTTCAGTTTATGACATAGCACATGGGTTTTCTGGGATGTAACTGGTACTATTTTGAGCACCTTATTGATGACATCTACACTGAATACTACAGGAAGCCTGGATATGAACTCCCTGCACCCCTGAGTGTGGGTCCTAGCTTTGCTATCTCCCCTTCTCTCCTTCAGTCATTCCTACCCTGTACCCCATATTATCTTCTGTTCCTCCAGAGGCCCAGTTCACTTTAAATCCCTCCTCATGTGGCCCTTCTGTTCTTTTTCCTGCTTTCTCTTGTCCTTTGGCATAATCGCTATCACCCGATGGTTTTCCAGTTCTTTATTTATTATTTATTTTTATGTGAATTTGTGTTTTGCCTGCATGTATAACTGTGTAAGGGTGTCAGATCTTAAAATTACAGACAGTTGGGGCTGGAGAGATGGCTCAGCGGTTAAGAGCACCATCTGCTCTTCCAGAGGACCCGGGTTCGATTCCCAGCACCCACATGGCAGCTAACAACTGTCTGTAGTTCCAGTTCCAGGCAAACATCAAGGCAAATAAGTAAATAAATAATAAAGTTTTTTTAAAAAAAAATAAAAAAAATTACAGACAGTTGTTAGCTGCCATGTAGATTATGGGACTCGAACTCAGGTACTCCAGAAAAACAGTCAGTGCTCTTAACCGTTGAGCCATCTCTCCAGCCTGGTTTTCCAGTTCTTTAGACATCTTCACTAATAATCCTTCATAGGACTAAATCCCTAAAGGGAGGCAGGTTGTCTCAACACTTCCTTATTTGAATTCACAGATGTGCTTAATGGCCCCAGGGCCCTGAGCACCTGCTGAGCATGTGCAAGGCCCTAGAAACAGCTCTAGTAACACACACACACACACACACACACACACAGAGGTTTTTAAGTACTTTCCTTGTCCTAGCAGGTACACTTGTTACCACCGTGGAGTTTGTCTATGGCATTTGTCCTTTTGTCTCAGCTTGAAAGCTTAGCCAGGAACTCCATTGTGGGTAGATCATTCCCTACAAACCCCCATGAGTATAACCCACCTGCTTGCTTGCCACTCTGTAACATTATACAAATGTAATCACATGCCAGCACCCAAGATCCAGGCCAGCAGTTTATTTTGGGATGTGCAGGAGCCTGTGAGAAAATGCTCCAACATGTTTTAGTCACTAGGGCAAAATACCTCTCTTCCCGAGTTCCATCATGTTTTGAAGTTTCTGAGAGCATAGCAAAAGCTTGGGCAGGGACACTCTCCCTAGTGGCATGCCTTTCCCGCACAGCTCTGCCCGGCTGGGCCTGTGTCTCCTGCCACTTCTTCCTGGCTCTAAAGTTGCTCTGATTCAAGCATGTGAGAGCAGGGCTGCATTTAGCTCTGGAAAGTCCTGAGCATGGAAAAAAAAAAAAAAAAAAAAAAAAGGGGACCTCCCTCGATACGTAATTCAAAATAAACACAACAGTAATAGCAACAGAAGTCTAAAGAGGCTCTCAGCTTCCCACTTAAACTTGGTTGACTTTAACAAAATAAAAAAATTCCTCCAGGTATGCGTGACTGGGCATGTGCCTATTTCTTGGGACTTCCAAGACTCATGTGCACAGTAGGGACCAGGAGCAACTGAGAAGAGCTACTTCAGCCCAAGGGAGGAATGACGAACACAGGGAGGAGGGCTGGACCTGGAACTGGGTGACAGATGGACTCCATGGTGCCTGCTCTATCCCCAGTGGGAGGTAAGACAGCCACAGGTGCTGGGACCTGAGCGCTGGAACCAGTGGGGTAGCGTTCCAGGTCCAAATGGAAGTCAGCCTGAGGGCTATGCAGAGGCTGGGAAAAAGCACCTTCTAAACCAGCTGAAGTATCACATTTCCATAATCTCAGCTGACACAGGAGTTTGAAGCCAAACAAGGCCAGAGACTAAAGAACACACACATACACACAAAAGTAAGAAAGAGAGAGAGAGAGAGAGAGAGAGAGAGAGAGAGAGAGAGAGAGAGAAGATGGGTTGTAGAGATGGCCAGTGTGGAGATTTACAACACTGGCTGTTCTTTCTGAGGTCCCAAGTTCAATTCCCAGCAACCACATGGCAGCTTACATGCATGAAGACAGGACACTGAATACATAATAAATAAATCCTAAAAAGATAAGCAAAAGGAAAAGTGTCCTTAGAAGTTTCTAGAACATTTCCTTGATCCATAGTTTTGCCCTGGTGAGCTGGCAGTCCTTGTGGAGGGGGCATTTTTCTTAGAGACCCATCGGTAAGGAAGACTTCTTTCCCTAGCCTCAAGAGAAATTCCACCCCAATCGTTCCCTCACTCTCCTCACCTTGCCTTGTCTGCCTTCTTTTTCTGCTTAGTTGACAAGAAGTGCGATCTAAAAAGAAATGCTCCTCCTCAATGCTCGGCTACCGCCCTTTATTAGCAAATATCTTGAAAGAACCACCTACATGTCCAGCTGGACTTCCAGGGCCTGCACGGTCCTCTGCAATCCACTCATTCCTCCTTCCCACTCCATCGAAACCTCTCCTGTGGGCACGTCTGTGCAGTCACCACAGATGATCTCTACTCTCCTCCCCACCTGACTGATTCACCATCTTCCCTGCCCTGTTACTGCCGAGTCTGTCTAACCCCTGCTGTCAGCACAGGTTCCGGATGGGTTTCATGTCAGCTTGGCTAAGCAGGAGAGCTCATATTCAATCAAGCACTGGATGCTGCTATGCCTAGAGTGCTAAGATATGGGGCTTAGGATCTAGCTCAATGCATAAAGTGGTTGCCTAGAACACACGAATCACATAATACCAGGCATAGTGTTGTATACCTATTGCACGAATCCTAATTGGTCTTATAATAAAAACCCAGAGCTAGATCTTGGGGTAAATGCTTAGAATATCAGAGAGAAACAGAGACCTAGCTGCAAGAGAAACTTCTCATCACTACTGAGGTGAAAGAGGTAGATCCTGACTCCATGAATCTTTAGACTGAATGCCTTTCCTTAGCCAAAGGGGAACTGCAAGGAGACGTTGTACCTCCTCCTGCCTTACATTCCTTCCCCTGCCCAGCCACGTCACTTCCTGTTTCAACCTTCCTAGTATTAAAGGCATGTATGCTTCTCAAATACTGGAAACAAAGGAATGGAATCCCAAGCCACCACTGTCTGGCTCTGTTTCTCTTTTGGACTGGATTAATCTTGTGCAGCCCAGTGTAGCCTTGAACTCACATAGATCCAGACAGATCTCTGCCTTCTGAGTGCTAATATTTAACAGTGTGTGCCAGCACTGCCTGACTCTATGCCTAACTCTGTGGCTGGCTCTGTCTTCTGATCTTCAGGCAATCTTTATTTGATACACAATATATCAGTACATATATCTGTAATCCCAGGAGTCAGGAGGTAGAGAAAGGAGGGCCAGAAGTTCAAAGTTATCCTCAGCTACATAGCAAGCTGCAGGCCAACCAGGGCTACATGAAATCTTATCACAAATAAACACAGATGTTTATTTCTCTAGAGAAAGAATGTCCTGGCTCTGATGCCCAACCTCTTTTATTGAGCCCTTGGCTACCTCTGGTCAGTATGTCTAAGCATTTACCTGTAGTCTTCAGGGGCCTAGAGTTCAAATCCTGAGGGCTCTTCTGAGTCAATACAAAGCCAGATTTGGGCCAGTAGCATGCCATAGGGGCACTGTCAAGGCCAGAGAGGCCAGTTGGGTGGATGAGAGGCAGTGTCAGCTGCCACAGGTTTGAGTAGCAAGAAGCTGATGCTCAGCTGCTGCCAAGGAGAACATGGTCCAGTGTTGTGAGAGATTTCTAGTTTCCAAGAAAGACAAGAAATCTGTTCTGTGAGATTTCTTCATTTAAAAATATTTTTAAACATTTTAAAAGAACTAGGCAGACTCAACAAAATCTGTCTTCAAGCCAGATTCGGCCCTGGGGCTGCCAGGCAGCCAGCTCCAAGTTCCACTATTTTGTAAATATTTAATAGTCTTCATTCCCTGCTGTTTCCCCCCCCCCCGCCCCCACCCTGGAGTTGTTGAGAGCAAAGAGTGTGGCTTGGACTCTCACTGGCTAACTTGGGGTGGGACACATGACCGAAGAGGTGGCATCGGGAGCATGTCTGTAGCTCTCAATTGTTTTTCCACCTGACAGACCCCTTTTTAATCTGCATCCCCCATTCAAGTCCCCCACACACACAAATGCACCCCCAGTTCTGAGGCTGCCTTCAGGATCCCAAGTGTAAGCCGAATCTCTCTCAGCCCTGCCAGCCCCTCTGTACTGGCCCACACTGCTCAGCACCAGTGCTCAAGGAGAAATGGCAGAGAGTAGGGTCCTGCCAGCCAGGTGGACACCAGTACCAGCTTCCTCACTCAGTAAGCAGCCGTGTTTTTAACCTTTTAGAGCCTCAGTGTCTCCCCTAGCTAATTATAATAAGCTTCCATGACTCTCCAGGAAGTCCCATTTCATCCTGAGGACAACTTGCCCATGGTGGCCAATAACTGAGAGCAGAGTCATAGTGCCTGTGTTGTCTTAGTGAGCTTTGGGGTTCAAAGATGTAAGCCAGGTTCAGAGTCTCTCTTCCTGCTGTTCTTTCAACCTTGTTGCTATGGTCCCCTGCTGACCCATAGTGGGTTTCTATGGATCCTGGAAGCCACTGCTCCCCAGGCTTTCTTTGCTGAGGTCACTCTCCCAAAAGACATCTCTGAAATGGTTAGTGGTGCCAACCTGAGGACCTCCCTGATGGCATCATGGATCTGAATGTAGAGCTTTCAAGTTCCTTCTCCAGCAACATGTCTGCTGCCATGCTGCCATGCTCCCCTCCATGATGACAACAGATCAAACATCTGAAACTCTAGGCTAGTCCCAATTAAATGCTTTTGTTTCTAAGAGTTGCTGTGACCATGATGTCTCCTCACAGCAATAAGACATTGACTAAGACAGCAAGGAAGATCTAAAACTCCAAATTCTCCTGTTTCTGACTTCTAAGTGCTGGGATTTCAGGTGTGCACCACCACACCAGGCTAGGCAACTTTTTATAACGTGATCTAAGCAAGGATTTTATAGAAGCAAGAAACAGGGACCCCATCTAAAGGACCTAATGACATTTATTTTGGCTGGGTGGTAGTACATGCCTTTTATCCCAGCATTGGGGAGGCAGAGGCAGGCCTGGTCTATAAAGTGAGTTCCAGGACAGCTGAGGTTATATAGAGAAACCTTATCTCAGAAAAACAAACAACCTCCCCTCCCCCTGAAAAAAACCATAAAACCCAGAACAATCAATCAAACAAAAACAAAAAGCAAAAACAAGCAAAACATTTATTTTGTAGGTCTCAGTCATGAAGCAGGCAGGCCAGGCCTTCAGAGGAGAAAGAGACAGCCCTCCAGCTCCTCTGAAGACGTGTTTCTTTCTCTGCCACTATTGAAGACAAGAGAACAGGGTGCAAAACATGATGCCATCAGGGAGACACTTAGGTTGGCACCACTGGCCATTTCAGAGATGTGTCTTTTGGGAGAATGACCTCAGCAAAGAAAGCCTGGGGAGCGGTGGCTTCCAGGATCTGAAACCCACTACGGGTCAACAGAGGACCATAGCAACAGGGTTGACAGAGCACCACCCATGACACCTCTGCAGGTAACCTCTAAACAGGGGTCATTTGTGAGGGCCCATACATTAACATACAAAGGGCAATGATTAAGGGTGTCAGTTCAATGCCAAAGCCAGGGCACAAATATATCCTTCATCATAGCTCCAAATACAATTTAAGCAAATCCAAACCTGAGTGGAAAGTTGAACTAAACAGAGAAGGTATGAGGGCCAGCTCCTGATCAAGGACCTTAAAAAAGTGTGTGTGTGTGTGTGTGTGTGTGTGTGTGTGTGTGTGCTAGAAAGAGAGAGAGAGAGAGAGAGAGAGAGAGAGAGAGAGAGAGAGAGAGAGAGAGAGAGAGAGAGAGAGAGAGAGATTCCTATACATCTTAAGAGTGTAGATTTAGCCGATAGTTCATCTCTTCACAGATCAGTTCACTGATTAATTCATGGATCATCTGTCTACCTTGGGCCAGATACTTGCTCCCCGGAAGCCAACTTTATATAACACAACTGAAAATAGCTTACTATTTTAACCTATGGACTAGCATCCACCCATGTACCAATATGTCCTCCCATGAATTCCCATTAACCTCCCTGCTTTCTTCCCGTCCCCATACACCTCTGTCTCTTGAGTCCAGTTCAGACATCCCTCCTAGTTTCCATTGAAATCCTTAGTTTATTCTTTGGCCATCCCAATAGGCTGTCTTAGAGTCCCAGAGAACAAGGGACTGCAGACCATCCATCCAAGTTTTCTAGACAGTAGACAGACAGATCATCTTCCTCTGCAACTCTCATTGGGTAGACTGGGGATGGATGGGCTTTACCAACATGTCAGAAAATTTGAATACTACTTTCTACCAGGAAAATGAGTTCTACTTGTCTGCTATTTTCAAAACTGGATGAATCCATTCATTCTTTAACTAAATCATTTTTTTTTCCCTTTTAGCCTAGCATAGTGGCACACACATTTAATCCCAGTCTCATGAGGCAGAGGCAGTGGATCTCTGTGAGTTCAAGGCCAGCCTGGTCTACATAGTAAGTTCCCGGACAGCAAGAGCTATACAATGAGACCCTGTTTCAAAATATTTTCCTCTCTTTTTAAGATTTATTATGTTTTTATTTATGTCTATGTGAGCACATGCCCATGTGCATGGGAGCCCATGGAGTGTGTTACTCCATTTTTTTTTTCCTTTTCCTAGCTAAACATAATGTTAGCTTCTGATGGGAGAGATTTGTTTATGTTGATTGCTCTGAGACTAGCAATTTACTCTGACTTCAGTTTGGAGGGTGGAGTCCATCTTCAGCTGCTGGAGTGGACCATAGAGTTTCCTGGAGGATTCAAAGAGAGAAAGAAAGAGGGGGGGAGACCACAGAGGAGAAAAAGGAAGAGCTGAGAGGTTACTTATGCTCTTCAATATGGGAAGAGGCAGGTGTTCATAGCTCTGTTGCTCCTTGAATTTCACAGGTTTATTCCTTAATATTTACTCCTAAGGTTTTTTTTTTAACACTTTTATTTTATTTTATGTATTTATGTATGTATGTATTTATTTATTTATGTATGTATGTATGTATTTATTTATTTATTTATTTGCCTTGGTGTTTTGCCTGGAACTGGAACTACAGACAGTTGTTAGCTGCCATGTGGGTGCTGGGAATTGAACCCAGGTCCTCTGGAAGAGCAGAGGGTGCTCTTAACCGCTGAGCCATCTCTCCAGCCCCCCTAAGTTTTGTTTTTTAATAAAATAAAATCACACTAAGTCTCTGATCATGTCCCAAGTTGAAGGTCAACTTGTTTTTGCCATGTTCTTCCTCTATAACCTTGCTATTTACACATCATAAATTGTTCCCGTTGTTTTGTGCTATGTTCCAAGGAAGAACTTACTGGCCATAAAATGGCTCATGGTATGTTCCAATAACCATCTGACCATAAACTCATAACATGTACTTTTCCCATGATCATAAAAATAACTACAAAATTCCACTTCTGTAATCACTTTCTTGCCTGGTATAAAAAGGCTACTCTGCCTTGAATCTGGGCCACTTCATTCTCCGACTATGGGAGACTGAAAGTTTGGCCCAGCTGTAAATAAATTTTTGCCTCGCACATCCCAGTGTTAGCTTATAATTTTTGGCATCAAAACATTTGGAGGACCCACCAAGATGTGAGTGAGCCATTCGGGGTAGAAACTACCAGGGCATGGCCACTAAGAGAGGTTCCTCACTCAACCCCAACTCTTTCTTCTCATTATCGTCCACGGTCTCCACTGGATTGCAAGGTAAAAGATGCCTCTGTGTCTGCTCATGTCTTGTCTGTGTCATCTATCCTGGGCTAGCAACAAGGTTCTAGGCAAGAAGCTGGACAAAATGATATTTCTCCCAGTAGACTGGTGGTGGAGACATCCTCCGAGGCTATCTGAGCACCAAGTCTAATATTCATTTGGTTTTTGGGAATTTGGGCTTGTTCTAACTGATGCTGGCTAATTGGAGTTCAGTAAGAGCCATCTGATTTTGTTTTCTGACCTGCCCCAGATCCCTGAGGGTTCACCTGGTGATGCTAGGAGCCAAAGAACTCAGAGAGGCCCTTACTTTGGCACCCCTGAGCAGAGTTCCAATGTCTAATTTTTCTTGGTCAGACTGATAGACTTCTGAAGCAGGGGACTCCAATTGTTAAATGTGTTACCTTGTATTTTCTGTTGTCGTTCTGACTCTGTTTGTCTTTATACCTTGGCTGTTTGACTCTATTTCTTGTCTGTACCTGTCATTATATATTCTGACTCTGGATAACTAGATAGATAAATGACTGAACTAATATACTAGGTCACTGTAGGTGGAGTTTTTCTGTCCCAACCACCTGCTTCCAAATAACAAACTTATAAATGTACTGGGTATGGTTAAAAATCTGTAATATCTGTAACAAAAAGTTAACTTAAAGACTTGTAACATGAAATTGGTAATTAAAAATTCTGTGCATAGGTAATCTTAAAGGAATCATGTGGCATGATTCTGTTCTGGGATATCAGAAACACATGGCTTGCTCCCATCTTTAGGAAGTCATATGACTGGTTGCCATCTGTGATAGTGACACTATTAGGAGGTATGGCCTTGTCGTAGGGGGTGTGGCCTTGTTGAAGGAAGGGTGTCATTGTGGGGGCTTTGAGGTCTCTTTTCTCAAGCTGCACTCAGTGTGACAGTCAGTCAACTTCCTATTGTCTCTAAGTCAAGATGTAGGCCCTCAGCTCCAGCACCACATCGGCCTGCACACCACCATGCTCCCCCATCATGATGGTCAGATTGAACCTCTGAAACTGTAAGTGAACTCCTTCAGCTAAATGTTTTTTTGTAAGACTTGTAATAGTCATGGTGTCTCTTCACAGCAATAAAAACAGCAAAGCCTAACTAAGACATAATTTGGTACCAGGAGTGGGGTATAGCAGTCATAGGCCTGACCATGCTTTCATTTAGAGTAATATGGACTTCTTGCTTTGGGTTAAGAAAGCAGTGGAGGGGCTGGAGAGATGGCTCAGTGGTTAAGAGCACTGACTGTTCTTCCGGAGGTCCTGAGTTCAATTCCCAGCATCCACATGGCAGCTAACAACTGTCTAACTTCAGTTCTTGGGGACTCAACACCCATGGCAGAACACCAATGCACATCAAATAAAGTTAAATAAAAAAAAAATTTTTAAAAAAGAAAGCAGTGGAATGCTTTAAGCATTGCCTGATGAGGCATAAAGGTGGGAACATGGAAGTCAGTGGTGCTGGTAATGATTTGAAATGTTGGGATTTGGTTCCAGAGGTTTCAAAGAAATATCTTAGTATGTTGTCTAGAAATAGTTCATGTAATATTTTGGTGAAGAGAGTGACTGCTTTTTGCCCTTATCCAAAGAGTTTTCCTGAGGTTAAAGTGAAGAGTTTTGTATTAATTTCATTGGTGGAAGAAATATCAAGTCAGCAAAGACAGTATAAACTGTTGTGTAAATATTAGTGGCAATACTAATAAAGATTGAGGAGCAAGCTGAGTTGGGTAAATTACAAAATGGAATTTTGAGAAGAAAAAGAGCACCAGAAAGTGGAATGGAACTTGAGAAAAAGACCTATGTTCAAGGAGATAAATGAATTAAGAAATGGAATAAAGGGAGTGGTGACCTTAGGGCAAGATCCCACCCAGCAAAGTTTCAAATTTGTGAAAAGAAATGAAAGAAAAGCTTAGAAATTGGACTAAATGATTTTTTTTTTTTTTTTTTTTTTTTTTTTGCATTATGATATGGCTATAAACCTTTGGGGACCATGGAGTGGAATGTGGTGGTTTGAAAGGAAATGGCCCCCAAAGGAAATGGCTCTATTAGGAGGTGTGGCCTTGTTGGAGGAAGTGTGTCACTCTGGGGGCTTTGAGGTCTTTTTCTCAAGCTTCACTCAGTGTGACAGTCAGTCAACTTCCTGTTGCCTACACGATGTACATACAATTCTCAGCTATTTCTCCAGCACCATGCCTGCCTGCTCCTTACATGCTCCTCACCTGATGATAATGGACTGAACCTCTGAAACTGTAAGTGAGCCTCTCCCATAATTAAATGTTTCTTTATGAGTTGCCATAGTCACGGTGTCTCTTCACAGCAAACAAAACAAAACAGAATAAAAACCACAAAAAATCCCTCTAAGACACCATCTTTGCTAGGGTTGGAGAAGATGGAAGATGGGTGGATGGATTCACTACCGTGTCGACTAATGGCAGCCATGTGGTGTAGGCCAACCAAGAGACAAAAGAATTTTTACAATGGGGAAGAATTTGTGTATGATGATTCTTGTCCTGTCTTTAAAAAACTTTAAAAAGGGCTCTTCCGGGGATGGTGCTGAGAGGCACTCAAAATGGTCCAGCACTTGACATACTGTCCTAGGCTTTCCTACAATACAGCCTCTAAGAAAACTATGCTGTCCTAAACCCCTGGCAACAGGATTGTTTACCTCTATATCAAGAAAGTTAGGAAAGCACCTAAATCCATGTGTGGAATGTGCCCAGGCAGACCTCGAGGGGTTCATGCTGTGAGACCAAAAGACCTTAAGAGATTGTCTAAGACAAAGAAGCCTGTAAGCAGGGCCTACGGTGGTTCCATGTGTGCCAAGGTTGTCCATGACAGGATCAAGCAGGCTTTCCTTATTGAGGAGCAGAAAATTGTAAAAGTGTTGAAGGCACAAACACAGAGTCAGAAAGTGAAATAAATCTGCAGCTTTTTTAAATAATAAAGCTCAAGGCTTGGTCTGTGAAAAAAAAACTTTAAAAAGGTTTATATAAGATATGATTTAGAAACAATGCTTGTTTAATGAGGTATTGAAGCTGCACCTCTGTGCTTTCATATACCTTGCTGGCAGTCAGATTTTGTAACATAAGAATCACCCAGATGATATTGATTTTAGAGACTTGTCAGAGCTTGAATTTTCCTCGTGCAGATTATAGCTGAGCCCTGAATCTTCACTCTTGTAATAAAAAAAAAAAAAGGTACCTCTTTTTTATATTGCAGGAACACACAGTTGAGAGATTTTAAACATCTTTAAAAGAAAATTTTAAAATTTTATAGAAAATTTAAATAAAGAACTATATAAGAAGCAGCTTTTAAAAATATTTAGGTTTCTAAAGCTATAAAATTTATAAGCATTTTATTATAATGTCTTTGTTAGCATATGATCTTACTAAATAGGTAAATACAAGGTTAAGAATTAGGGTCACAGATATAAAAACCAAACATTAAACACCAGAGACTGAGGTATTCCTATCTATGATGCAGCAAGATGATTACCCTCCCAGTCTGCCAAAGGGTATCTCCTCACCTAAGGTCTATTGAGGCTTAAAATGTATGTCTAAGCTGGGCATGATGGTGCTTGCCTTTAATCCCAGCACTCAGGAAGCAGAGGCAGGTGGTACTCTGTGAGGCCAGTCTACTCTACCAAGTAAGTTCCAGGATAGCCAGGGCTACACACAGAAACTGTCTTGAAAAACTAAAACAAAAACAACAAAAACTAAAAAAATGTATGTCTAACCTCTTTGCTTTTGTTAACTTTGTTAAGCTGTAGCTATTTGGTAAACAGAGTCATTTAAGTAACTTATATTCTGTGATGGTGTACTATAAAAAGATCAAAGAAGGTTCTTGGTCTCTTCATGGACTTTGTGTGTTACAAGTCTACCTTGATACTAAAAAAGCTTCAATCCAGAATTTGTTATTTTTGTTATAAACTGTTAAAGATGATTAAGCTTTAGAATATTCAGAACTAGATTGCAGTCATGCTAAGTAATAATGTAATCAACTGCAGGAAAAACCTTTATTTAGGTTCCTGTACATGTTTTTAAGGTTTAGCCTAAAGCAGGTAGCTAAAAATCAAGCTAGGATTGTTTAGCTCAGATATTCTTTGTTGGGCCCTCTGAGGCCTAGGGTTGAGGTCCAGTGTAACTTCCTAAACCCTTCTAGAGTTTGGCCACCTGTCTCTGGCCATAAACTCCATGTGTCAGTGACTCAGCATAGCCCAACATAAGTCTGCCTCTGCCCAGCCACTGCTAACATGGTAAAATACTATTGGCCCTTATTCCCTAGTCCATCCACCCTATCCCAAGACTCCCACCCCCCTTTTCACAACCCTACATAAGTTCCTGTCTGACACAACAAAGTGAGTTTCTGCTTTGACAAGACTACCCCTTGTGGCTCCCCCCTCATGGAAACTCGCCATCTCACTCAGCCCCAGGAAGAGTCCCTGGTGGCCTGACTCTGCCTCAGCCCTATCTGCTGGAGACTGGGAATTCTTAATAGATAATGGTTCTCAAACTTGTAATGCTATTGAATATGGCATTTAAGATGTTTAAACTTACTGTCACAGACACAGACTCCCAGATTCTAAAAGTGACCCCCAAAATCTTCAAAAAGATAATGGACACAGCAACAATGACTCCACCCAGATTGTGGTGACATTAACCATTGGGAAAGACTGCCTCAGTGCCTTATCTGTTTTTAGTGCCTGGCCCAAATCATGAACTGGCAGGACACTGGAGTGTGGATTGCTGCATTTTGCTGAGACTAACTGAGGTTAACCCTTTAGGTTCTCCCTAGACAAAAAATGTCTCTCATCTTCTGGGTCTGGCGGCCTAGACTGATGCTGTCGTGGTACACATCCTGCTTTAATTTATCCTCAGATCTCTGATGGCAGTGACAACTAGACCAACTGTAGCTTTGTCACATTGGCAGCATCAAGCAGCCAGCTCTTTCTCCCAAGGCTACAACCACCTTGTTAGTTCATTAGGTAGTCCATTAGTTAGTTAAAGCTAATGAGAAAAGCAGACAAGTTTGCCTACTCACAGGCTTCATATTAAAGGATAAATAGATTTTAGGTGTAACTTTCCACTAAATAACATGCTTTTCAATGACTGCTCTCAGTAACAATTTCTCATGTCTCTGATAAATGATTAGATGGGAAATAAAGGTTCCAAAGTCCAAACAAGGTCTGAGGGTATAAAAGCTTAAGTAAATTCTGAGGGTCTCAAAATTATTTAAGATATATAAATACAAGTTGTAAAGGTCTATAAAAATAATTTAAGGTATATAAGTAACAGGAGATATTTAAGATTTCTTTCCCCCGCCCCTGTGCCATTGTTATACTAGGATTTTAAAGGTTTAGAGTTTTAACATTGGTCAACAGAGTTCTGATAATCTTGTAGAGCACTGACTACTTACTATTGAGTCACAAGCTCAAGATTTTAAATTTCTTTTGGTTGTCTTCTAAGTATAGGTTTAAAGGTGCCTTTCATTGGGCTAAAGACATCTCTATCTAATTTATATACCTGGCTCTCTAAACAAAAGAATAAAAATTGCTCATGCTTTATAACTCAAAGCCATAGCTTTTGCTATGCCTCCCAGGCTCGTATCTGTTCCAGCTGCTCTACAGACACCTGTTAGCTGATTTTTTTTTTTTTTACAATGTAGATTTCAGCACAATGGTAATGATAATATATCTAAAACTTTTATCTCCTTTTGTAAACTAAAAATTCATGAAAGCTTCAGGGGATTAAAGAAGTCAATAAGACTGGGCTGCAGAGTTAAGAGCACTGGCTGTTCTTCCAGAGGACCTAAGTTCGATTCCCAGCAACCACATGGTGGCTCACAACTGTCTGTAATTCCAAGATCTGACACCCTTACACAGTTATACATGCAGGCAAAACACCAATTCACATAAAATAAATATATATATTTTTTTTAAAAAAAGAAGTCATAAGTCTTTAGATCCACCTGTCTGTCACAGGTCAGATGGACTCCAGATAAATGCAGCTTAGGCTTCCCCCGCTATCCACTGCTACTCCTGAAGACAGGGTTCCACCCCCAACACACAATTACTAGGACTATGGACCTACAAGTTCCAAATGTAAGATTTTCCTTTAATTTCCTAAATTTTAACTTCTGTCCCTAGTCTATATTCATCTCAGCATATTTTCACTTGGCTGACAGACAACATCCAGGATCACCTGTCAAGTGCAAACTGCTGGGCTCTGGACTTGCTGAAAGTTGATATGAATCAGTCTAGCTGATGTGAATGTTCCCTGTCTCTTCAGCTGGGTCAGCAAACCCGATGCTTCTGATAAATACCTCATTGCCCAGCCTTTGACTAGCCTTCCAGCTTTCCTGGGCCCTGATGATGCCCTAGTTTCAGCTGGAAGGAGTTACGGATTAGAGTATATCATCCCTTACTCCCCTAAGGATGAAATGTTACACTAAGTCAAAAAGAAACTCCCTGGAATAGGAAACAAGATGGCTACCTATCATGCCAGTTGACATACTAGGAAAGTGGGCCCAGATTTATCAACTGGTAAATTCATTATAGTTATACAATATAACCTGCTTTATTCGAAACAAAGAGATGTTACATGGTTTTTAAAACCTGCCATGTGATAGTGGTGCACACCTTTAATCCCAGAACTTAGAAGGCAGAGGCAAGTGGATCTCTATGAGTTTAAGGCCAGCCAAGTTCAAGGCCAGTGAGTTCCAGAACAGCCAAGGCTACACAAAAACTGTTTCAAACAACAACAATAATAAAAATTATTGTTTCTATGCAAACCATTTAGGATTATAATCTGACTTACTATAAGAAACATTACAAAAAGGAGTCCTGAGAATAAATAGTATGATCGGTGCCCTGTCCATTTCCAGGCTCCTTCTAGGTGGTAACTCTGATGTCAGCCATTTCAGAGCCTTTGGTCCTTCTGCTTCTCCTAATTACGACTGGATTTTGCATCACTGATGCCTTAAGTAGATGATAAGTCCTGGCTGGGTACCATAGTGATGGTTATTAGATCCCTTTGTTCTGAGACTTCTGATTTCTATATTCTAGTTCATCTGATTCCTCAAGTGTACTCAGGAGAAAAAGGCCAAGAACATGTGGAACTTTTGCATCAAACTCACCCAAGCTAAGCAGCTCCTGTGTTGGTTCTCCAGATGATCATGTTGGAAACAGTAGGATCAGCAGGACTGGGGACTGCTGTGCTTGCTCCTGAACCAACAGATTGGCCAAGCTCTATCTGAACTGGAAACATCCATTGGCTACGTGACATCCTCCCCAGACTCCCTGGCAGAGGTTATGTTGCAGAACTGATGACAAGTTGACCTCCTCTTCATGCATTAGCCAGGAATCTGAATAACTCTTGGAGAACTGTTGTATGAGGTTTCCAACCCCTTCCACGCCAGAGGCCTGACCTGTCAGGGACCACTTTCCCCCCAAAAATGACTCAGACTTTTATATTAATTTTATCCTGTTTGGCTTATGTCTCAGGCACATTGCTAGCTAGCTCTTTTATCTTAATTCAACCAATTTTCATTAATCTATCTGGCCACATGGCCAATGGCCAGTGGCTCATCTGTATTCCTACATGCTTCTTCCTTGGCAGCAGATGGAGTCTCTCTTAACTCTGCCCTCCTCTACCTGTCTCTGATTTCCTGTCTACTGCTATGGTGCTTGCCACAGGCCAAAATAGTTCTTTTATTTACAGAATGATATTCAAGCATACAGACAGACATTACCACCTCATTTCCTCTTTTCTGTCTAACCGAAAAGGAAGGTTTCAATTTTAATATAGCATAATTACATATAGCAAAACAGCTATCAAACAAGAATACAGTTACAATATCTAGTCTTTTTGTATTTAACAAAATTAAAGAAAATATTCTATTGTCTATCTTATCCTTGTGAGTCTAAAGTTTCATATCTAATATACCCTTTAAAATAACTAATTAATTTTATCCTCTTTGGCTTATGTCTCAGGCACATTGCTAGCTAGCTCTTTCATCTTAATTCAACTCATTTTCATTAATCTATCTGGCCACATGGCCAGTGGCCAGTGGCTCACCAGTATTCCTACATGCAATTTACATATCATAAATTGTCTCCATTGTTTCATGGTATGTTCCGTGGAGGAATTGACTAGCCATAAAATCGCTAATGGCATGTTCCAATAAGTATCTGATTGTAAACCCATAACATGTACCTTTCCCATGGTCATAAAAATAACTGCGAAATTGCACTTCTGTAATCACTTGCTTGCCTGGTATGAAGAGGCCTTGAATCTGGGCCACTTCACTCTCCTACCATCGGAGACTGAAATTTTGGCTCAGCTGTAAATAAATCTTTTGCCTTACAGTATCTCAGTATTAGCTCCTAGTTTTCAACACCAAAACAGAAGACATTAGATACCCTTGAGCTGGAGTAACAGATAGTTTCATGCTACCTGAGATGGGTTCTGGGAATTACAGTCTGGTCCTCTGCTAGAGCAGGAATCACTTTTAACCACTGAGTCACCTCTCCAGCCCCCAAGTAATGAAAAGTTCCAAGATGGCTTTGTGCCCACCTATATGAGTCAAAGTTCTATAGAAAAACAGAACTAATAGAATTAATCTATATATATTAAAAGGGAATTGATTAGAGTAGATTTTAGGCTGTGGTCTGGCTAGTTGAACAATGGCTGTCTCCTAATGAAAAGCCCAAGAATCCAATATTTCAGTTTCACTAGGGCGTTCAGTCCACTAGGATGGCTATCTTAGCTGATCTTCAGTATAATTTAGAATCCTCAAGAAGTAGGTTCTAATATCTGAAGTGTTTATCTAACTATTCTTTATCAATAAAAAAAATGAGAGTCAAATATTGAGGTAAAAACATGAATGATTAGAGAAGCCACAAAAAAGCCACCAGTACCTTTCCATCTCTTCCATTTCCCCATTCAAAAAAGCCTGAGATCCTCTCTCAGCCCCGCCTTACTACTTCCTGTCACTTATCTGTCCTCAGTCCTCCAAAACCTTTGTGGTTAAGTTTGATCACCTAGTGACTCTCTGTCCTCTGACTCAAAACAAGCTTTATTGTCAAAATGCAATAAAAATATCACACAACATATTCTCCTTTTTGTCTAAATAAAAGGGACGGTTTAAACTCTAATGTAGTATAAAGTTTCTGATCTGGCCTAGGCTCGAGATCTGAACCAGCAGTCCCAAATAATCACACAGAGTCTTATTTTAATTACAGGATGATTGGTTTATGGCTTAGGAATGTTACTTGCTAATTCTTACTCTTAAACTAACTCATATTAGCTATTGGTTTTGAGCGTGAGAAGAGATACACACTACCAAGGCCACAGAAGGATTTATTTAAGAGAATTCCCAGGCGGGTACAGAAATAAAGCAGGACAGAAGGAGCTAATAAGAGAGACCAAAACATGTGCATCTGTTTTAAGAGAAGGGGTGTGTACTGGTTTACATAGTCCCATGTAGGGCATGCTTTTGTACGAGGTGCATCCCACTGGAGCCCGTTGGCTCAGCCACGTGGAGTGCCAGGAATCCTTACATCTCACCGTTTTGTTTATTATAAAAAGAAAACCAGGTTTATGTGGGGGGGGAGAAAATGATCTGGGGTGTTGGATTTCAAGGCTACTTCAAGCTATCTTAAGGGCGAAGTTTGTCTTTTCAGGGAACTGTATTTTTGACGGTTGGTCTATTGGATTTTGTAGGTCATTTTCTGCAGTCTGGATAAGCCTAAGCCATGGAACAGTAAACTTTGATTTTCTGGAGCTTGAAAAGAAAATTATGAGTTAGTAAGATAACTTTGAGAAGTGATAATATAGTGAGTGTACTCTGCTAGGTCTGGAGATGGAAAAAGGTTCTTGGAGAGGGGGTAGGAAACGGTCTGTTTTACCTGTATTGACTCTGTTTCTTTTGGTCCTGGGGGGGGTAGGAAATGGTCTGTCTGTTTTACCTGTATTGACTCTGAGAAAATGGCTCTTGGGTTTTGTTTTCATTTTCCAGAAGCAGCGGCTGAAGGGTGGAAGTGGGGAGGGTTGAGCCAAAATACCTCGGAGCCGTTTGTTGGCCTTCATCTTAGAAGCAGGCTGGAATGGAAAACTCAGAGATGGGGGATTTTAGAGAAATGTTTTATATTTGGTGGTTCACCTGGGAGACTGGAAGACTGGAACTGACAGGTTGAAGCTTATAGCAAGGTGAATAGAGGCAGCTAGAGTAGTTAGCAGAGTCTGAATTCAGGCGAAATGTGACTAAAAGTTAAAAATCTCTTATTATCAGGAGTATGGGGCAGGTTTGCTTGACTAAAAATGAGTGAGGGATAGTGAAAACTCTGAAGACATAATTAGGTGGCAGTGTCTGATTAGGCCAGAATTATTTGCTTTTTATCTTGACAATGGAGAGGCTAGAAAGAGAGGTGAGACCCCAAAGCTCCTGCCTGCAGGACTGAGTATATGACTTTTAGTGTTCACAAGGAGACGAGCCACCCTGATATTATTATGACTACTCAAGGCCCCCTCTTTGCAATGAGGGTAGTCAGTTTAGGGAAGCCTTGGCAGCGCCAATTGCCCACAGCCAGACCTTACATCAGTTGGGAGTGATCTCTTGCCATGTGAGGCAAGCTTGGTGGTATCTAGATAGATAAGGCAAAAGGCTAAATGGTCTTAACGTCTCTATCACGTACCCTAAGGGTGAAGATGGAGCTTCTGGCTGGCGTATTCCCCATTGTCGAGACCTAAGGGAGATTCCTGAGTTCTAATCAGAACAAAGAGAGAGCTCCAGGAAATTACACCCACTCACAACGGGTAATGAGGGGCCAGTCAGCCCTCAAAACCATGTGTCCAAGACCTGTCTATGGCGCCGCTGGCACAAAAAACGCCCATGGAAGACGCTAGTGCAAGTCCCTGAGGGGCAAGTCCGGGATGGAATATACTGTCAGCAGTCAGAGCAAAGGCAATTTCTTGTCCAGTGGCTAACTTTGCCACAAAAATGTATATTCCATATGGAATTTCTACAGTGCCCATCATATTCTCTGAAGTAGATTGATGCTGCCAAAAGCAGACATGTCTCATTGTCATTAAAAGCCTTATATTATTAAACCATCTTAAATGCCATATTCTATAGATCTCTGAAGTGTTTGAAGACAACCTATCTAAAATATATCTTTTTGACCTTGAAAACATACCTAACATAACTTATAGGTGACTTACCACTAACCTGCATTTATTTATTATCCTAAATAGTTTGTAATAATAACTTTCAAGGATTAGATATTAACCTTACATTGTTAAATGAGCTACATAGGTACAATACCTTAAACAAGAGTAGAAATGTATGTACAGGGTGCTCTAACAAAAATAATCTTAAATTTGTACCAATATACAAAACATATATACAGTATGACAAAAATAATCTCAAATTTGTATCAATATATACAAATCCATACCAATGTAAAATATTTAAGACTAATAGTTGCTTTTTTTGGTTTAAAAGCATATTCAGTAATCTGTCCTTTTATCCTATCATTCCCATATCCCCCCTTTTTCTTTTTAGAATGAGATTCTTGAATCCAATTTCCTTTGTTCAGTTTTTTTCCTGATCATTATCAATAACAACTTATAACCAATCTCTAAACAATGACAAATATCTATAACCTATTGAATGACCACAAACCATCCACTCTACCTCTGGGGGATGTACGCATTGTATTCTCTAGATTGCTTCCTGCTGTCTGAGGAGGTGTTGGTGGTAATGGTATTTCTAGGGCACCCTGGTAAAATTAAAATAAGGACCAAGTCCTGTGAGAGCTGCTATTATTATTATTATTATTATTATTATTGTTGTTGTTGTTGTTGTTATTGCCAGTCTCTGTATAATGGAAAGTGTAGGGCTTATCTGAAGTCCTGGCTAGAGTTATACATGAAGCTGTATCATCTCAGATAGCCACCTTAAAATTGTCCTGAATAGTTTGTAGTCCAAAGCTAATCTTTGAACGGTGAGTGTCAGTTTAGTGGTGTTTCCTCAACCTAGGTGGTATTATTGTTGTGGGGCCCCATCCTTCTTTTGGAGACTTTAAAGGTCACTGATAGAAATTTTCACAGTTTATGGCAGAAAACTTAAACATTTAAAATGTCATGTGCAGGAGGTCTCAGAGAGCACAATTTGTTAAGTACATTCAAGCACCTGATAGAGACTGACCCAAAATCATGTACAGGAAGCTAGATAAAGCCTTGTTCTAGAATTAGTTAGTACTCTATAAGACCATCGGAAACACAACAGAAAGTTTACATATATATATAAATCTTATAATTTTTGAGATAATATTTATTTATACCTTAAGAAAAATTTTAAAGAGTCAAAATAAAATCAAAGAATTATGAGATCAATGGTAATAGAATAGTCCCTTAATTTTGGTTTCTTCTGTCTCATACCAAGTATGGCTCTTCTGACATAAGAAAGAGATTTTGGGGGGCTGGAGAGATGGCTCTGCGGTTAGGAGCATTGACTGTTCTTCCAGAATACTCGGATTCAATTCCTAGCACCCACATGGCAGCTAACAACTGTTTGTAACTCCAGAATCTGTGACTCCAACCCTCACATAGACATAAATGCAGGCAAAACACCAATGCAAATAAAAATAAATATTAATAAAAGAGAGATTTTGGAGTTTCCTTTTAATAAGTATACTCGGGTGTAGATAAGGAGAGTGCCACGCTCCAACTTCAAAGCCAACTTTAATTTTTAATTGAACTGGGACTATAAAAAGAACATTTGCCTTATATGTCTGTAGAGAACAGCCGAAACAAGCATTTGAGAAGATTTATGAAATTGTATCCTTTTGAAAATTTGATATACCATTAGGCCAATTTATTCTTTTTCTAGGGACAGTTTCTCTGAATAATTCATTCTTCTTCAGAAGTCTCATTTGTGAAGTTCAGATTTCTTGGATAAGTTGGATATCTTCCTTTTCCTGGACAGACAAAAACAAAACCCTGCCCCATCCTAACTTTGGGGAGTTTTCTGTTTGTCAGGTTATATCTGATCAAATGAAAAGCATTTGTTAGTCTTATTAGTTTAGATTGAATGCCTATAGTTTGATAAATTATTGCTTCTTCTGATCAAGAGTTTTCTTAGCCTGATAGTCCCACCCACACTTCTTGGCTGCCTGTTGGCCAATCAGCTTTTATTAAACCCACAGGCAGGACAATTAGTTAAAATGTAACACATAATCCCACTACATTTATTGGCAGGCAATTCTAGACAAAAGTATTTCATTGAGACATTTTCAGACATTCAAGGACAAAGTATTACCACATTGTTGATTTGCAAATCTCAGAGAGATAAAAATGTGTCCTGTCTTTATCTGGCCGGCAGATTAAAAAAATAGATTAATAAAATAAAAACTTATCCCAAGCTAACCTCACTACTCACTCACCGAATTTTTAACTTCTTGTACTTACTTTCACCTCAGTTTATTAGCACAGACATCTGTTGCTTGTGTTTATCCTGAAGTATATTGGGAAAAATAATCAGCAATTTGCTAGTTCCCAGAGAAAAGTAATCTTTCCCACTGAAGACCCATGCTGCCCACAGCCAGAGAGGTTGGAAGGTGCCAGGTTCAGTTTCTTGTGAAATTAAGCTTAATCCTCTCTTTATTCTGCAACTTTAAGTGGTAGGTGTAATCCTTAAAGCTGAGATGTGTCTTTTGATCACAGCTATGGCAGATCAAAAGCTAAACATATTCCTCCACTGCTTACACAGGTTGCCTAGTAACCAAGGATGCTTACTCTGCCCATTGGACATAGGGTGTGTAAAAGCCATTTGGAAATAATGCATGAATAAAAGACAGTTTTACCTTATTTGTGATTTTAGTAGATTATCAGCCTTATACCTAGCCACACCTACGAATGTAGTTTTGAGCACGTAAATCCCCACTTTCGGTTCCCTTTGTTGATTTAATCCTCAGTTGACCTCACCAGAAAACTCCTACCTTGTGCTGTAAATAAAAGCTGACGGTTATTGCTCTGTGTGTGAATCTTACCACCTTTCTCTATGACCTTGAGAATTTCAAGCCTCGAATTCCATTGCCAAAGAATTACTGTCTCTAAGTGTACATAAAGCCGGCACCCCCACTGTACAGATGATGCTCATTCAGAACATCTAAGAGCATGGTGCGAGTAGATTCATTCCTCTACCCTCAGATATGCAGCCCCCTCCCACTTTCCTCCCCCTGCTGTAGAACCTCCTTTGGACTCAGAGAGAAAGCTTTAGGGCAGGCCTCTAAAGGCTTTCCTTATAGTAATACACAAAAAGAGAGTCTCATTTTGCTAGAGACACATGCTGGAGCATGTGTTCATAACTTCTAATAAGTAAGTAGCTATAGACTCAGCCTTTTCATAATTCAAAGTAGTTGCCCATTGAAATCCCTAATATGTGTCTATAATGTGGTATACTATAGCACAAATTCCTGTGGTATTATAATAAAAACCCAGAGCCAGATATTGGGGGAAAAGCTGAAACATCAGATAGATAGAGAAACAAAGTACAGTCATTTCTCACCCAGTCAGCTCCTCAGGCATGTTCTCAAAAATCATCCAAAGGCAAGGTTCTCAGTCCTCAGCCGAAAAAGAGAAGTGGCAGGAAAGGCTGAACTCGTCACTTCTCTCCCAGCTCCACCCAGTCCACCCAGCTCACTCACTTCCAGGTTCCACTTCCCTAGTGCTAGATTTAAAGGTGTGTGCCACCATGGTCTGGCTGGTTAGGCCTTGAACTCACAGAGAACCAGACTGATCTCTGCCTCCCAAGTGATGGGATTAAAGGCATGGGTTCCCCACTCCCTGACCTTCACAGCTTGGCCCTGTGGTGACTCTGTCCTCTGATACTCCAGATTATTATAATTAAATATATATCACCACAGTGTACATGTTTTAATTTTCCAAACTCTGCAAAATGAAACAAATCTATTTGCCAAATTTTGTTTCTTTGAGAACCCTCTGAGTTACTTTCTGCAGGAAGTAGAGTTTGGTTATACAAAGAATAAGTAGGACATTTTCTTATAATGTACTTAGCTTATTGCCAAATGACAGAAAAAAATTCAAACTTTTGTTATTAACATCATATTTCTTATAAAATTCTGAGGCTTCTAGCACATTTCCTACCAATAGCTGATCTATTTCATCATTACCTTGTGCTACAGGGCCTGGTAGACCCATATGGGATCTAATATGTATTATATACAAGGAATAATTTTTATTTCTGATTATTTCTTGTAATTGAATAAATAGCAAAGCTAATTCTGAATCATCTGCAATAAGTTCAGCAGTTTTAATATGTAAAATAACTCTTTCTGCATATTGACAGTCAGTAAATATATTAAGAGGTTCTAGAAAAGTCTAATAATGCCATGAGAATAGTATATAATTATGACTTTTGAGCAGAGCCACAAGGGCTTTGGGCAACTTTATTTAAAATTTCTGGCTTATAACCTGCCTTTCTTGATTTATATGAGTCAGTACAGAACATAGGGGCCCCAGAAATTAGTGTTCCCGTATAATGTCAGGAAGAATTCAACTAGTTCTCTTTATAAAATGAAGTGGCTTGCTTTTGGAATATTTGTTGATAATCTCTCCCAAAAATTATTGTAGTGTTTTTTTTCCAATGTTCATTTTTTGTCCATAATGAGGAAATTTCAGCATTAGTAAAAGGTACCACAATATCTATTGAGTTTATTTCTGCTAGTTGACAAAGTCTTAATTTTCCTTTCAGAATTAATTCAGAAATTTTTCTACAGAGGTCTTTTTTTTTTTAACTCTTTTTATGTGATATAAATATCTATCCTAAGATATTATCTTCTCTCTAAATTAGAATTTCTGTAGGAGAATGTGTAGAAGTTAGGATAATCAAGATATAATCAAGCTCTGGATCCAAGCAATCCACTTGTGCATCCTGTAATTTCTCTTCTACCAAAGCCAATTCTCTCAGCCTCATCTTGTAATTTTCTTGGATTATTTAAATCCTTATCTGTAAGGTTTGAAATAAATTACTTAGTTTTTGAGTTGCCAATCAAACTGTGGGTACCAGTTAATATCTCCTAGCAACTTTTGAAAATTATTAGGAGTTTGTAATTGGTCTCTCCTGATTTATACTTTTTGTAGTTCAATTTTTTACAAACCTATCTTATATCCTAGGTAATTAATACATTCTCATCTTTGTATTTTTTTTTTTCTGGGGCAATTTGTAATTCCCAACAAGGATTTTTTTTTTAACTTCTTCAAACATTTTCTTTAAGGTATCTGCATCTGGATCAGTTAGTAAGATACTGTCCATGTAATAGTGAATTGTAGATTGAGGAAACTGATTATACATTATTTCCAATGACTGTTGTACAAAATATTGACACAACCCAGCAGTGGTGTCATATTTAATAAAACCTGAATATTGGGGAGAGAGCACCCAGTCAAATTCTAGGCAGACAGCTCAGGAAATTCTTAAACCTTGAATACAAAGATAAACAGCTGGGCCAGTCACACACACATCTTTAATCCCAGTGACCTCCACCCTTGATCCCACAACTCCAGAGACAGAACTTCTGTTTCTGTGAGTTCAAGGCTTCACACCTTTAATCCTAACCTGGATGGGACAGGGTATATAAGGGCTAGAAACCAGGCAGACACAGAAGTGACTGAGAGAAGGGACTGGCAGGAGCAACTAGGAGGCTGAGGACGTTGCAAGACAGCTGGGTGAGAATTGACTGTGGTGCTTCCTCTCTCTGATATTTCAGCCTTCCCCGATAATTGACTCTGAGTCTCATTCGTGATACTACAGTGTCACATGCCTTTAATCCCAGCACTTAGGAGTCAGAGGCAGACAGATCTCTGTGAGTTTTAGGCCAGCAAGGTATACAAAGTGGGTTTCAGGAAAGTCTCCAAAGTTATACGGAGAAACCTTGTCTTGAAAATAAATATTGATACAATGTATGGCCATTTAACATTCCATATGGAAGAACTTCCCACTGATATCTTTTATCAGGCTGAGAATTATTTTAAGTGGGCATTGTGAAGGCAAATTTTTCTCTATCCTATTCTGCTGTGGGAGTATGTTTTGGTATGTTATAGTAGGATTATATGTTATATTTTAAATAATTGTCCTGCCTACAGGCTTAATAAAAAGCTGATTGGCTGAAGGCAAAAAGGAAATGTCTGGGAAAATCTCAGAGCAGAGCAGACATGCCAGAAAAATGACACAGAGCCACCAGAGAAGCAAGGCAGATGCCAGGAGACACAGAGGAAAGAAGTTGAAATGCTTCTCTGAGAAGAAGTATGAAGCCACATGACTGAACAAGAATCATGGGTTAGTTTAGGACTAAAGAGCTAGCAAGTTATAAGCCTGGGCTCTAGGCCAATCAGAATAAAATTAATATAAGCATCTGTGTGTTTCTGTGGGACTGCGGGCCTGCCGATCTGGACCACAGGCCAGACAGACCAGAAACTTATTATTATACTGTTCTTGCAAAGGTATAATAGAAAAGAAGTCTTTTAAATCAATCACTATAACAGTCCATCCTTTAGGTTACAGAGAAGGCAAGGGAATTCCAGACTGTAAAGTGTTCATTAGATGAATCACTGTTAATAGCTCTTAGATATGTTACCATTCTTCATTTTCCAGATTTCTTTTTAATGACAAATATAGGAGAATTCCAAGAACTAGTTGATTCTTTAATATGTTGAGCATTTAGCTGCTCCTGTTAGCTTTTCTAATATCTGTAATTTCTAATGTCAAAGGCCATTGTTCCACCCAGACATCTTTGTCAGTTAACCATTTTAAAGGTAGGGCATTTGAAAGATCAGCAGTTGTCGTGCCCTATTTTTGTACAACCTGAATGGTAGGTGACTGTTCTTTATAATACCTTTTAATATTTTCTCAGAAACATATGTTATTTTATGGTTTGTTTCTGAGATTAGAGAAATGTTAATCTGGGTATTTCATTGCTGTAATAAATCATGTCCCCATAAATTTATTGTTATGTTAGCCACATATGGCTTTAATTTTCCTCTTTGTCCTTCTGGCCTTACACATTTTACACACCTTGTACTTTGTTTTACCTGAGATCAAGTTCCGATCCCTAAATGCAGTATATGTACCTCTTGAAAAGGCCAATATGAATGCCAAAATTTTAGTGCAATGATTGTTATATCTACCATGTGTCTACCAGACCCTCAATTACAATGCCATTTATTCATATTTTTAATTTTGGTTTATGATTATTTATAGAAGTTTGCCAAAATATTTGCTGTATGGTATTTCCTAAAGATTTTGTTTTGTCTTCTAAATCTGTTCTGTCACCCAGAGCAGAATGGTTTCCATAACAGGCATTAAGTCTTTCAATTGCTTTGTGGAGTTTCCCCAATACTGACAGGGAATGATTGAATTGAACTTGACATGGGGCCCTGTAAGAGGCCCCCTATAATATTCCCCTATGGCAAAGGGTTACCTTGCCTGTCCATGTTGATCTGCATTCACTAGTCCATATCAGCTGTTGCCATACCTTCTGTATATTTAAGAAGACTGGGACCTTCTGTTTGGATTATCTCTAGAAAAAGCATTGTTTCTAGGAATGCTTCACCCACAATCTTTTTTCAGATGACCTGGTTTACCATAATTAAAACTTCTAGTTTTTGACTTTTCTTTAAAATTTTAAAAGTCACTTTTATCCAAGTATCATCATAAGCATGAGATTCAATATCAGCTGTATTTCTAACCCAGTCATCTGTGGGTGCTGATCTTTTCTTTAAATCTTTTTACATTCTAAGTTAGCATTTTTAAAAGCCAAAGATTCAATTAATATTTGTTGGAACTGGAGAGATGGCTCAGCAGTTAAGAGCACTGACTGTTCTTCCAGAGGACTGGGGTTCAAGTCCCAGCACCCACATGGCAGCTCACAACTATCTGTAGTTCCAGTTCTCAGTTCCAGGCAAACACTAAGGCAAATAAATAAAGGTTTATTTTTAATTTGTTGAACTTCTGGATATGTTATCATTATATTTATAGCTGAAACCAATTTTTGTAAAAATCAGTGAAGATTTCTTTTGGACCTTTTATAATTTTAGTAAATGGCCCAGTCCTCTTTCCTGATTCTTCAGCCTTGTCCCGGGCATTTAAAGGTGCTGTCTGGCATAGGTCCAAAGTGCATCATCAGATGGCCCCTCACCAAGGATTTGATCTTGGGAAATCTCATAACCTCTAGCCCTATCTTACTGTTCTATGTCCCTACTACCTTCATCTCTCCACCAGATTCTCCACTGTAACTGAGGACCAGCTTCTAATACTCCTGTAACTAAATATTTCCAATCTTGAGTGATAATTCTGATCCAGGTGGCCTGAGAATTTAACATCTCCTTCACAAAAAGTGAATGCAAACCATATAAAACTGTTGCTTCCTTAAATCTCTTCAAAGCTAACATTTCTATAGGATCCCAGTTAACTTTTAAATAGCCTCAGTGATGCCTACCATTTGGTGGTCATTCTTGAGTAGTAATTGGATGAATTAAAGCTTGTTTTTCTAATAATCTTGGGCTGCTCCCCTTCAGTCTCATAATGCCCTGATGTGGTAACCTCTCTTCTAAACTCCTCTGTCTCTGTGTGAATATTTTTCTTATTTTTTTTTAATTTATTTATTTATTTATTTATTTATTTATTTGCCTTGGTGTTTGCCTGGAACTGGAACTACAGACAGTTGTTAGCTGCCATGTGGGTGCTGGGAATCGAACCCGGGTCCTCTGGAAGAACAGACGGTGCTCTTAACCGCTGAGCCATCTCTCCAGCCCCTATTTTTCTTAATTTTATTAGTTTGTCTTTATAAGGATTTTAACATTTTAAAAATATTTATTTATTATTTTATGTGAATTGATGTTTTGCCTGCATGTATAACTGTGTAAGGGTGTCAGATCTTGGAATTACAGACAGTTGTTAGCTGCCATGTGGTTGCTGGGAATCGGAACTCAGGTCCTCCGGAAGAACAGTCAGTGCTCTTAACCGCTGAGCCATCTCTCCAGCCCTAATTGTTACATTTTCAAACCATCCATTGTGAAGCTGACTAGAGACCTATTCCCTGCATTGTAATATTCTCCATTTTTAACATGGGAACCCCCTCTCTTAAAAAAAAACAAAAACAAAAAACAAAACCAAAACTCTCTCCCTTAAGAATTCCCAATTGCCTCACCAGATCTGCTGATGATGACTAAGTGTGAGGCTAGCTGTTGCTGCACAGCATAGTTGGGCAGAGAACACAGGTGCTGCACAGTCTGGCTGAGGGCAGCTGCAGCTGCTACTGTGTAGGGCTCACAATGAAAGCCTGAGCATGTGTGAGGCAGCTAACTTGGTGGCAGCAGCCTGAGGAGGGAGTCAGGGGAAGCTTGAAACCGATGGGAAGAAGAAGCCAGCTGTCTGAAAAGTGAACAGCGTCTGGAAATGTGCAAAGGAAGTATGTCTGTGAGCTTCCTGAAGGCAGAGCTTCCTAGTAGTGGGCATGGAAGCCCAGCACCTATGGAGTTTGGGGCCTGTGCAGCTTGGGCAGCAGCTAGAAGCTATTATAGAGAGGCTGCAACAGGAAAATCCCAGACGAGCTCGGAGGGCTTGGAGCAGAAAAGAAAAAGCTAGCCAGTGGTGGCTGCTCCAGGTAGCAGCAGTTATGGTGGCTGCAAAGCCTGGGGTAGGCAGCTGTCTCATGATCTGTGTGCCCTGAGTTGGATGCCAGATGAAGTGTTTTTCTAACTATTCTTTATCAATAAAAAATCCGGAGTCAGATATCAGGGTAAAGACCTGAATGATCAGAGAGGTCACCAGTGCCTTCCTGTATCTTCTATTTCTTTATCCAAAAAAGACTGAGATCCTCTCTCGGCCTCAACTTCCTACTTCCTGTCCTCTATCTGTCCTCAGTCCCCCAATACCTCCCTCTATGGTTAAGTTTGGTCAGCTAGTGGCTAGCTCCGCTCTCTGGCTCAAAGCAAGCTTTATTGTCAGAATGCAATCAATATATCACACAACAAATACCAGCGAAGAAATGCCTCAGCAACAGGATCGATGAGCTTGCCAGTGAGGGTGAGAACAAGCAGGATAAAAGCCAAGTTTCCTTCTTCATGTTCTTTTATAAAAATGTGGTCAAGAGATTAGGTAAGTCTTATTATTCCAAATGATCCAATCTAGAATAATCACTCACAGCTGGTGTTTCAGTTGCTATTCTATTGCTGTGACAAAAGCCCAGGACCAAAACAACTTCAAAAAAAAAGCATTTCATTTTGGGCTCCTGGTTCCAGATGGTTAGAATCCATGAACATTGTGTCAGAGAGCATGGCAGCCGGCACGCAGGAACATCAGTGGAGCGGTAGCTGAGAGTTACATGTTGAGACTGAAACAATAAGGTACACACAGGAAGGAGAGTTCTCTATTGTGGTTTGAAAGAAAATGGCCCCAAAAGGGAGTGGCACTATTAGAAAGTGTGGCTTTGTTGGAATAGATATGGCCTTGTTGGAGTGGGCTTGAGGTATCTCCTATGTTCAAGTTACCACCCAAGGTCACAATCCACTTCCTGTTGCCTTCTGATTAAGATACAGCCAGCACCACGTTTGCCTGAATGTTATCATGTCCTGTAGGGAGATGCGTTGTACCACGCCCTAAAGGTGGCGCTGGTTTCCGCCTTCCACCTTCCTGATGGGATGGTGAGTGCTCTCGGGAGTAAACAACTCCTTATTGGCTGTAGGTGAGGATAGTGGCTTGCTTCCGCACCTCAGGACCTATGGGCGATGTCCACGTGGCTTACCGAGATTGGAGGCCCAGAGGGTATTTAGCCACGAGTGGACTTCCCCCCCGGGGTCGTTCGTCGTTAGTCATATGTCTGAGAGTGGGAGTGAGAGTGAGTGAGTGAAAGACAAGAAGATAATTAAAGACCCGAATAAACTGCAAAGAGAAGGATCCAGTGTTGCATGCTCCTTGCTGGCGAGGTCGTGTGCGACAATGTCCTCTGCTATGATGGTAATGGACTGAACCTCTGACTTGTAAGCTACTGCCTCAATTTTTTTTTAAGGGTTGTTGGAGTCATGGTATTTCTTCACGGTAATAGAAACCCTAAATAAGACAGAAGTTGGTACCACGGATTGGGATATTGTTGTGATAGACTAGAACATGTTTTTGTTTGTAGGAATTTGGACCTTGGTTCTTTGGATTAGGAAAGCAGCAAAGCAATGCTTAATGGGTCATGCTAGTAAGATCATGGAAAATAATGCTTCAAAGTGTGCTCTGATGAACTGTGCAGTGTTGGCACAAGAGTTTACAGAGGAGAATATTAATATGTGGCCTATAAATCATTCTTGTGAAGAATCTGCCTGCGTTTTGCCCTTGTCCAAAAAGTCTGCCTGAAGTTACAGTGAAGAGTTTTGGATTAATTCATTAGCAGAGGAAATCTCAAAATAGCCTAGTATAGATTCCGTTATGTGGTTATTAGTGTTAACTCTGATAAAGATTTACAAGAAAAATGAGCAAATTGAGCAAATAAAAATACAAAATGTACAGATTGAGAAGAGGGGCATCAGGAAGTAGAATGGAGCTAGATCTTATATTTAAGGAGATACAGATTAAGAAACGGGATAAAGGAAGTGGGGAAATCAGGGCACGAGTCCACCCAGCTAAATTTCCAATTTGTGAAAAGGATTTAAAAAAAAGCTTAGAGCTGGGTGTGGTGGGGTGCACCTTTAATTCCAGCACTTAGAAGGCAGAGGCTGGCAGATCTCTGAGTTTGAGGCCAGGATGGTCTACAGAGCAAGTTTCTAGACAGCCAAGCTTAAGCAGTGAAAGACAGGAAGCTGGTGAAGATATGATTGAAGGAGAGGGCCATGATCCAGCCCCAGTAAGTAGCAGAACTTGGCAGCTTCAGCCACATAGCTCTGGCTTTAGAGTTAAGAACAGAAGAAAGAAATTTCTCTCTGAGTCTAAGGAAAGCTGCTGAGGGCAGGTATGTGTCAGGGGTGTCCCTGAATGGAGGCCCAGAGAGGCCATTTTGTTAAGTTGTGAAGTTGAAGCCTGGATTGTCTTGGAGAAGCCAGAATGTTAGAGATTCCAGAGTTGTGAGATACCTGCTGAGGAGAGCTGCTAACAGGGAGTAGAATCAGCCCAAGAGAAAGAAGTGTGCTGCAGTCAACAGAGCTGAAAGGAGTTGGAGATCTGAAGAGCGTTTTGATGTCAGACATGGAGATGCAGAGTTTAGAGTTTGCTCAGCTGGTCTTCAGTCTTGCTTTAGTCCAATATTTTCTCACTATGCTCCCTTTCCTATGTTTTGAAATGATAATGTATATCTTGTGCCATTGTATGTTGGAAGTATGTGATCTGCTTTCTGATTTTGATTTTACAGGGGATTACAGTTAAGAGATTGCCATGAGTCTCAGGAGAGACTTTGAACTTTGAAAAAAGTTTGAAACTGTTACAGACTACGGAGACCTTTGAAGTTGGATCAAATGAATTTTTGCATTGTGATATGGTTTCAAGCCTTTGGGGGCCAGAGAGTGGAATGCAGTGGTTTGAAAAATAATGGCTCCCCAAAGACAGTGGCACTATAAGGTGGTATAGCTTTGTTGGAATAGTTATGGCCTTGCTGGAGAAAGTGTGTCTTTGTGTGGGCAAGCTTTACGGTCTCCTATGCTTAAGATATTCACCCTGTGTCACAGTTCACTTCCTGTTGCCTTCTGATCAAAATATAGCTAGCACCATGTCTACCAGCATGCCGCCATGCTCCCCACCATGATGATAATAAACTGAACCTCTAACTGTACGCTGCCACTTCAATTAAATGCTTTATAAGAGTTGTTGCGCATGCCTTTAATCCCAGCACTTGGGAGGCAGAGGCAGATAGATCTCTGAGTTTGAGGCCAGCCTGGTCTACAGAGCAAGTTCCAGGACAAAAACAAAAAAGAGTTTCTGTGGTCATGGTATTTCTTCATAGCAGTGGAAATCCTAACGAAGAGAAGTACTAACTGGGATAAGTGGAGATTTTTGAAATCTCAAAGGTCACCCCATTGATATACCTCTTCCAATAAGGCCACACCTCAAACATTTTCTTTAATCTTGCTAAACACAAATAGACTAGATATTGTAACTATAACTCCTGCTTGATAGCTGTTTTGTTATATATAATTTTGCTGTGTTGAAGTTGAAATCTTTTTGATTAGACAGAAAAGGGGAAATGATGTGTGATGCCTTTCTGTGTGTTGTGAGTGTGCGTTATTGCCATTTGTTAATAAAAAGGCTGTTCTGGCCTATGGCAAGGCAGCCTGGAGGCAGGTGGGAAATCCAAGTGGAGATGAGGGAGAAGAAGGGCGGAGTCAGACAGACACCGCAGGCTGCCGCCCAAGGAAGCTAGATGTAATGGAACAGAGGTAAAGACATGGAGCCACGTGGCAATACACAGATTAATAAAAACAGGGTGAGTTAAATTATGAGCTAGATGATAATGAGCCTGAGCCATAGTCCAATCAGTTTATAATTAATATGTCTTTGTGTGATTATTTGGGACTAAGCAGCTTCAGGACTGCAGGTCCAGACCTCAGGGTTAGGCCAGGACAGAAACTTCTGACTACAATAATCTGTTTCTCTTTATCTACCTGTTGCCTCTGGGCTTCTTATCTTTCATACTTCTATGTATCTTTACGTTCACTGCTTTTCATGCCTGGCTAGAAGCTTCCTGGCTTCTGGCTTTGAGTCCCTCTCTTCTCTTTCTTTCTCTCCTTGAACCTAGATTTCTCTTCTTATTTCTTCTCTCTGCCTGCCAGCCATGCTTATCCTTTCTCTGCCTAGCTACTGACCATTCAGCTCTTTATTAGACCAATTTGGTGCCTGAGGCAGGCAAGGTGAAACAGATGCAACATGTCTTTACATAATTAAGCACACATCCTTATATCATTAAACAAATGCAGCAAAAACAAAAGTAACACACCTTATACAGTTAAAGTAATATTCTGTAGCAAAAACAAATGTAACACATCTTTACCTAGTTAAAATAATATTTCACAGTACCACCCTCTGATATAGAAGCAATTGGCATAATTTAAAATTATCTTACAGTGCATTTCTAGCAACATTAAGTTTTGAAAAGAATTTAGGTTAATTATCAAATCACAAAATTCCTTCAGCAAACCAAAACCAAAACAAAACAAAATAAAAAAGATGATCTCCTGTAGGGGTCCCTGACAATGCAATAGTCAGTAGAGGAATAATCCACATTGAGGCAATGATATGGGATGTCTTTCTGTACACTGTGAGTATACTTTATTACCATTGGTTTATAAAGAAGATATTTTGGCCTATGGCAAGGAAGCTTAGAGGCAGGCAGGAAATCCAAGCAGAGATAAAGATGAAGGAGGGTGGAGTCAGGGAGATGCCATCAAGAAGCAGAGGAAGCAGGATGAGAATACTGCACTGAGCAAAAAGGTACCAAGCCATGTGGCGAAACATAAAAAGAAATACGGCTTAACTTAAAAGTATAAGAGTTAGCAAGTAATAAGCCTGAGCCACAGATAAAACAGCTTGTAATTAATATAATCTTTTATGTGATTATTTGGGACTAAACAGCTATGGGACTGCAGGTCTGGACCTCTGGGCTAGGCCAGGCCAGAAACTTCCTACTACAAAGCAAGAAAGAAATCTGGTTAGTTAGCCGGTGTTAGGTTAAACTTCTAGCATCTGACCCTGAGCACTTTATTTTTGACATATTTAAATGTAGTATAACTTTGGGGGAAAGTTTCCTCATGACAATTATCACAGGAAGGCTTGAGGCACAGCTACATCAAAACCCCTTTGCAAAGTTCCTGTGACTTCTTCCGGAAGAATGAGTTCCACTGACTGGGAAACAATGCTCAGAAATCTGAAGTAAACAGTCTGAGAGATTTGGGTGGTGCCTGACTCTACAGATAGCAAAAGATCACCAGGTTATTAACTACATCCAATCCCAGCTTCCTGGACAGAAGCAGGTGTAAATCCTTTTCATTGAAGAGAGAAGCCTGTGACTTTAGTGTTCCTGGTTTCCAAAGTGCACCATCAGTGAGCACCAGGATCCATGCCTTTGCAGTTGTCCTAAATCTATATATTTTAAAGCTTCAACGTGTAAAACTATTGAAAACACTGTAACTCTTTCGCTTTGATTTTTCTCTCATTGTATTTCACCTTAATAATCAAGATATCAGAAAACACATAATTATAAAATCAGTGGAGTGTGGGGGCTGTCTCCTAAAAACCAAGCAGACAGATTGGAAGCTTGAAGCTATCCTACAGAGTGAGACCTTATCTCAAAATCTCAAAGTAAGGTGGGTGCAGTGGTGCCTGCTTTTAATGCCAGCACTCAAGAGGCAGAGACAGGTGAATCTCTGTGTGCTTGAGGCCTGTCTGGTCTACATAACAAATTCTAAGACAGCTATGACTACACAGTGAAAAATATTGTCTAATAAAAAATAAAATAAATCAAAAGATATATATTACATATTTAATAAAATATGAATATTGGGAAGAGAGCACCCAGTCAAATCCTAGGCAGACAGCTCAAGAAATTCTTAAACCTTGAATACAAAGATAAACAGCTGAGTCAGTCACACACACCTTTGATCCCCGCACAGGGAGAGCTGAGAGTGGTAACCTCCACCCTTGATCCCACAACTCCAGAGACAGAACTTCTTCTGTTTCTGTGAGTTCAAGGCTACATGCCTTTAATCCTAACCTAGATAGGTATATAGGAGCTTGTAGAAACCCAGAGAGAACAGAAGAGACTGGAAGAAGCCACTAAGATCGAAGTTGCAAGACAGCTGTATGAGAATTGACTGTGGTGCTTCCTCTCTCTGATATTTCAGCCCTTCCCCCCAATATTTGGCTCTGAGTCTCATTTGTGATACTACAACAAAGTAAAACTAAGATGAACTATTTTTATCATTTTATGGACAATTTTAAAGAACTTGGGGTGACAGGAAGTGTGTGTTAGATCAATGGTGCCTTTGGGGGTGCTGGAGAGACGGCTCAGAGGTTAAGATCAACAGTGCCTGTGGACAACTGTAATATTTCTGTAATCCATTGGCACTAAAAATCTTTTTTTTTTTTTTCAAATAGCTAAGTCTTTACGAAAGCTATTTGAAGGCTTCAAGTCTTCAAGTCTTCAGGTGGACTGATTTAGGAATATGAATTAAGGCTCCTTGTGATCTTGATCCACCTTAACTGCTAAGTTAGACTCTGGAGTCCTGAGAGCCAAGCTGTCCATCCACCATTGATAGGAACCTATTGAGTGGTTTCAGCAAGCTGACTTTCCCTTGGGTTTATGAAATCTCTTTAATAAAAACTGTAATCATCAAGATTAGAGGCCAGAGATTGGCACACACTGGCCAGTAGGGGGCAAATCCTGCCTGTGCCTTCTCTTTTTACTTTACCCCTGTGATGGTGGGCTCCATTTTAGATGAGTTACCAAAACATTTTGTATTTTTCTCAATCACATGACACTAGAGCAATGACAAGACATGAGTCACTGGATACCAAGCAGGGGAAGTAGATGCAGGGTGTGGTGCCCAGGTGGGCCTCCTTTACTCTGTTAATTCTTACCATGAATAAAGGGTGTAACCATCCTTAGGGAAACAGACATCCCTTCAGCTATCAGATGCCTCCTGTCCCACGTAGATTTCCTGATGAATCTCATGCTAGAAAAAGGAAAAGGCTGAAAAATGGCGCCAGACAGAGAAGCACCTGGTCTTTTGGAAGGAAATTTCTCACTGCACTGACAACTTGTGAGACCATGTTGCAGGAAAGACTGGACCTGAGGGGATAATGATAAGTAGAACCTCACCTTGACCAAGACTGCTTCACCATGAATTCCTCTCGTTCTATATTTAAACTATAACCTGAATTTAGAACCTCTGGATACGATCTTGGTAGGGAGGTCAGTGGACCTCTTTGTTTCTTTTCCCATAGTAGCCACATTGACTATATCTTCTTTTTCTAATTTCCCCACGAATTGATCTTTTCTTTTTTTTTTTAAACTGAGATGCCAGCTTTTTTTTTTCTTTAAACTTTATTTACTTATTTATTTGTCTTGGTGTTTGCCTGGAACTGGAACTACAGACAGTTGTTAGCTGCCATGTGGGTGCTGGGAATTGAACCCAGGTCCTCGGGAAGAGCAGACGGTGCTCTTAACCACTGAGCCATCTCTCCAGCCCCACGAATTGATCTTTTCAAATGGCCAGCTAAGGACTGATGGCTGAGCCTGGCTTATTGACACTATCATTTTCTAAAACAGGGGAGATTAATAGAAATAATCTGATCCACAAACTGAAGAGAGTTTCATTCTAATAATAAAAGCTGACCACACCCTTCCTAAGACATGGGGTGTTGCCACAACTTGGTAGATTTTCCAGCAAAGTAAGCCAGACTTTGGGGAGAGATATGAATATTCTCAGCGCTATAATTCCAGCCATATTCTTTTCTATGGAACAGAATTAAAACAGGAAAAATATGATTTTTTCTATGAGACTTCACAACCTCCCCCTTGTGTGAGAAAGAAAAAATTAAGAATTAGGTGAGTTTCTTTGATACCTACAGAGGACACACACCCCTTCCTTGGAGCTCTGGTACTGGCTGTATGATGAGAAATGAAGATGCTGTTATCATTCTCCTCCTGGGGACTAGTGATACCATATCCTCTTTTCAGCAGAATGAAGACAATTGAGTAGAGCAGAATCTCGACCAACATCACAGTGTGACCTGAAGTCTATGTCCAAAAAACTTCAGAACATACTGAGATACAATCCATTAACACTAGATTGGCAAATCAACCTTCCAATAAAAAATAGCCAGGGGCTGGACATGGAACAGAGTTAGAGAGCATTCGCTGCTCTTGCAGAGGACCTGGGTTTGTTTCCTTGTACCTACCTACATGACACAACAATCTGTAACTTCAGTTCCAGGGGATCTGATGCCCTCTTATGGCCTTCAAGATACTGCGCATATATATGGCACACATAAACTCATCTAGGTGTTTGTGCATGCATGCATGCATGCACGCACGCACACACACGTACACCTGGCAAAATATACAAGGCTGTTTTTGAAGGGGAACTCCCAACTGATGAGGATTTGAGAACTGAAGCAAGGGCTTAGCAGAGTTTTGTGTGTTGAGGCATTTGCCTATCTGAAGAGGCACAGCCCTTTGGGCAGGTCTCAGATATCCTACATATCTGATATTTATATTACAATTCATAACAGTAGCAAAATTATATGAAGTAGCAACAAAATAATTTTGTGGTCAACGGTCACCACAACATGAGAAACTGTACTAAAGAGTCACAGCATTAAAAAGGCTGAGAACCACTGTGTTAAAAGGATAGACATCTGGAGTTCAGAGCCACCAAGGAGGAGAAGTCTGGGTAACCAACTTGAGTGTTCAGCTGGGACTTCAGAAGGGCTCCCTGTCAGTAGAGCAAGAGTGAACACAGAAACCTTGCTGACATAGAAACCTGGGTTCCATTCGGCATCATTTCTGATGCAATTAAGACTACGCTTCCCTGTCTGGATGCCACCAACACGGACAGCAACCTTATCACAAAACAGACAGTTCTTTTTTCAGTTGTACTTTGCACTGTGACTTAATAACGTCCCTGGCCTTTAAGCACTAGATGACAGTTGCAAGTCCCCTTCCTAAGCCAATCTGACTTTAGACATCACCAAATGTGTCCCCTGCTGGGCAAAATGGCTTCTTAAAACTCAAAGTCATTTCTCTATCCCTGCAGGTCTCTTAAAGACTGAGTCTTGGTATATAGATAGGCTGGCCTTTGACCTCTTATGGCCCTCCTGGGTGCTAGAATTACAGGCAGAAGCCACTGGACTGGGCTTGTAGGCATTCCATTTTCTACTTTCTTTAAAAGCTATCCTGGCCACTGTGAGATCTACCTGCACTTAGGGTACAGGTGCTGTTTGCTTTGGCAAAAACTAGTCCACCAGGCGGAGGAGAGAGCCTTTGCTACTTAACCTGGAAGTCTCCAGCACAACTTTGTTCCTCCACCTTTACCAGGAGAATGCTACTAGGGCCTCCAGATTAGAGAGCCCTGTGGCCTGAGGGCAGTTTCCACATTGGAAGATAATAAAACTGCATATTCAATTACTGTTCCTACTTGCTTCCCAGAAGTAATCCAGAATAGGGAAGTGGGAACTCTTTCAATGGATTATTGAGGTATCTTTGATACCTACTATATGATGGATGTTACTTTTTAAAAATTTATTTATTTATTATGTATACAGTATATAGAAGAGGGTACCAGATGTCATCATAGATGGTTGTGAGCCACCATGTGGTTGCTGGGAATTGAACTCAGGACCTCCGGAAGAACAGCCTGTGCTCTTAACCTCTGAGCCATCTCTCCGGCCCCTGGATGTTACTTTCAATTCTGCTAACAAATGGAAGGAAGGTCTGAGACTGGGAGGTAGCGATGGATAACTGGGCAGATAATAAGGTGCAGATGTAATTGAGACATTAGGAGAGGTTTGAAGGAGAGAGAAGGGGTTTGAAGAGGGGAGAGAGGGAGACTAGGGAAATCTAGCTAAGACTTTGAAGTTAGGGAAGAAGGCCTTCTTCTGCCCAGCCGCCATGTTGAGCAAAAGCCTTCTGGTGTATGTCAGGGAGATTTCCACATAATCTTAATTGTTCTGGAGTACCCACTCTGTACCAGGCACTGTACTTGAAGCTAGAAACAGATAAAACTTAGTCCTAGTCAGGTACTGTGGTGCAGTACCTGTAACTCCAGAACTTGGAAGACAGAGGTAGGAGGATCATGGCAAGTTACAGGCCAGCCTGGTCTCTATGAGTTTCAGGCCAGACAGAACTACTTAGGGTGAGCCTGTGTCAAAACTCAGTCAGAAAACACATGAACTACAGTCATGATCGAAGCACCTGTTTTCTACCTTCCTGGGTCCTGAAGAAACAAGATGGACCCTGGACCTAAGGAGGAGGCTTGCAAGGTCCAGGCCACCAGACTCAACCTGAAGGAGGAGGAAGTTGAGGCTTGGTTCTTTTGGCTCAGAAACAAGCAGAAGAAGTGCCCTCGAAAGCCTGGCCCTTCTAGATAGCAGAGGCTCACTGAACCAAAATACCACTGAGGAGTACGGAACCTGCCCCACCCTGCTCGGTTTCCTGTGCTTTACTGCCCAGGCCTGCAACATGGATGGAGAACCAACTGTGCATGGTGGTCTTCCCAGGACACCTGGCTCCTTACATGTCTGGAAGCACAGAGGAGGAATGTTGTAATAAGTTTCTGGCCAGGACTTTCTGGGCCTGGACCAGAGATTCCGATCCACTCTTAGCACCACTTAGCCTCAAATAATCACACACAGACATATTATTTTTATGCTGATCAGCCTAAGGCCCAGGCACTTTCCTGTACCATCTTGACCTGGAGCTATGGCTTATTAATTAATGCTTTTCAACTTGCTGGTGAGAGACATGCTGATTTTTCATTTCTATCAATAACAGATCAGTAATAAAGTTATTCATAGAAACTAAAAATAAATTAAAAAAAAAAAACTTAAAATAGCCAATAAACAACAGCAACAGAACAAACACACATACCCCTTCTGGGTCCTTCCCCTGAGTCTCTTAGAGTCTGCTAGTAGGGTAGGTTGCAAACAGGTAATTGCTTCCAATGGGGAACATTCTATGGGGAACAGCCAGGAGTAGCTGGAGCACAAAGCTTATGGGAAACAGTAGTTGTGTGTGTGTGTGTTGGAGGGTATCGAATGGTTCCCATGTTCCTATGTACCTGTGCAACCTGATTAATTTGTCAGTCAGGTTACATGAGAACCACACTGTGGCCTTTGATCAATGTGGGCTGGTAAAAAGACCATCTAAAGGCTCTTCTTCAGGGACGAGTCATGTTACACATGCAAACACATTAAGAGCAGGTCTCTGGGGACTGAGGAGGTGGCCCAGTGGTTAGGAGTACTTGCTGCCCTTGTGAACGACTTGGCTTTCCTTCTGCACTGAGGCTGACAGCTATAACTTCAGATCCACAGAATCCAACTCTTTCTTCCAGCCTACAGGTACCTACATTCACATGCACGTACCCACACAAATTTGCAAAATTTAGAAATCAAACAAAACTAAACAAAACTCCCTACTGTCGTCACTAAATTAGGGGTCAAGGAGAAGTGGCCATGAAGTGTCTGTGACTAGGAGGAAGGACACTGAGCCCCAAGGTCAAGATTGAGGCTCTAGGGGTCCCTCATTAGTTTCATGCTGTCCTTTGGGCCCCACTGCTTGTATAGCCAGGGCTCAGGCTGATACAGTGCTCAGGGGGACGACATCTTAGTTGTAATATTTTGGACTATTTTCCATGAAATTCTTCCCTTGTTCACTAGTGCTCTTGTTTTTGTAAAAGGATAATTACTGTAACCCCCTCACTCCCCCAGTTGACTGTGTAGCTGGAAAAAACAATGGTGATATTTGGCATAGTCATTGTGATATGGATGTCAGTGACCACAGAAGTTAAATGACTTCCCCATAAGGGATGGCAGGTCTCAGAATAAACCTGATTGCTAACATGGGAGTATATGACAGTGTGCTTGCCTCACCATTGCCCCTTTGGCTAAGAGAAGACCTTCATTTCAGTTTTAGGAAGCCTCTGGTCCTCAACCCCACATAACTCAAATGAGACTGTTTTTCTGTCTAGCAACTCTTCTATTGCTGTGAAATAGCATCATGACCAAGGCAGCTTATGAAGAAAACATTTAATTAAGGGCTTGCTTACAGTTTCAGGGAGTGAGTCATGACTATCCAGAAGCACCGCAGCAAGCAGGTAGGCACAGTGCTGAAGCAGAAGCCGAAAGCTACTGCCTAATCCAAAAAATGGAGAGAGAGAAAGACAGACAGACAGACAGTCAGACACATACACACACACACACACACACACACACACACACACAGACACATACACATACACACACACACAGAGACAGATAGTCAGACACATACAAAGAGAGAGAGAGACAGACAGACACACACACACACAGAGACAGACAGACAGTCAGACACATACACAGAGAAAGAGAGAGACAGACAGACAGACAGACACATGCACACAGAAACAGACACACACACACACACAGACAGACAGTCAGACACATACACACAGAGAGAGAGAGAGACAGACACACACACAGAGACAGACAGATAGTCAGACACATACACAGAGAAAGAGAGACAGACAGACAGACAGACACATACACACAAACAGAAACAGACAGACACATACACACACACAGAGACAGTCAGACACATACACAGAGAGAGAGAGACAGACAGACAGAGACAGACAGATAGTCAGACACATACACAGAGAAAGAGAGAGAGAGACAGTCAGACAGACACATACACACAAACATAAACAGACAGACAGACACATACACACACAGAGACAGACAGTCAGACACATACACAGAGAGACAGACAGACAGACACATATACACACACACACACACACACACACACAGAAAGACAGAGAGACTGGGCCTGATGTGGACTTTTGAAATCTCAGACACACCTCCTCCAACAAGGCCTCAGCTCCTAATCCTTTCCAAAACAGTTTCACCAACTAGGGACCAAGCGTTCAAACATCTGAGCCTATGGGCCATTCTCAAACCACCATGCTTTCCCTCTCCAAAGCACTTCTCAGATGTGGCTAATCAGAGCCCCAGTATCATTTGTGTGGCTTTGTTGTTGTTGTTGTTTTGTTTTGTTTTTAAAGACAGGATTTCTCTGTATAACAACTCTAGCTGTCCTGGAACTTGCTCTGTAGACCAGGCTGGTCTTGAACTCATAGAGGTCAGTCTGCCCCTGCCTCCCAAATACTGAGATTAAAGGCATGTGCCACCACCATCTGGCCAGTGTGTGCCTTTTGCTGCACCTAAAAGCTGTCTTTTTTTGGAAGTCTTCAGCTGGTAAAAAAATAAATAAATAAATAAAATAACCCAGAAAATACCCAATGATCAATATCTACAGAATCTGTCACCAAAAACCTCAATGGGAAGAAAACAAATACAATATGTAGGAGAGAAAACCTGAGACCTAACCACATGACTTCAACTCCTGGATCTGACCAGGGGGAATGATAGCATAGTCTATTTCCTGTTGCTACAAGGAAATACAGGAGGACAGCACTTAAAGGCTTTAGCAGCTGAAAATCTGTGATCAGGCTATGCCACCCCCCATGTCCCTGTCACCCAGTTATGTCACAGTGTGGTAAAGAAGCAGAAAAGAAAGCAGTCACATAAAAAATGGCAGCCTCACTTTATTATGCTACGCCCTCATAATAGCTAACTTACTCACAAGACAAGCATTAATCTCTTCTGTGATCAAGGCAATGACCATGTGGCCTAAATTATTGTGCACTAGGCTTCCCTCTACGGTCCCACTCCCTTTCTTTTTTTTTAATATTTATTTTTATTTTATGTGAATTGATGTTTTGCCTGCATGCATAACTGTGTAAGGGTGTCAAATCTTGGAATTAGACAGTTGTTAGCTGCCATGTGGATGCTGGGAATTGAACTCATGTCCTCTGGAATAACAGTCTGTGCTCTTAACCGTTAAGCCATCTCTCCAGCACCCCCTCCCCCTTTCAAAATAAACATGCTGGGAATCAAGCTTCCAGCACACAGATCTTTGAGGACAAACTACATCCCAAAACCATAACAGATGCTGCCCTCTGCAGAGAGAATTTTTTTGTGTCGGGAGACACAGGCATGCATGTGCTCTTTGCTTTGTTTTGAGTTTTGGTTGAGATGGAAGTTCTGGTAGGAATGCATTTTTATTTTTCTCTTCTATTACTTTGTGACCCACAAAAGTGTTAATCCTTGGATTATATAGTGGGATCAATTGAGTCTGTAGTGCAATTTTCTCCCGCCCTTAATCAATGTCATTGACTATAGGGCCTTCCTGCAGGATGATCATGGCAATGTGTAGGAGAGGCCCTGGAGGTTCTACAGCACGGGGAAACCCTTCTGAGACTGGCTCATCCTCAGTTGCATCCTGTGGACCTGTGCACCAAGACACAGGCCCGGGCAAAGCCAGTCTCCTTCATCCACCTCTTTAGTTGCCGCCATTCTGGAAGGAAAAGCAACACATTGACTTGGGCTCTGGAATGTGCTGGTTGTCCCAGCTTCCCCAACTCCCTTCATAGTGATCATGGCCAGTGGCATTAAAATATGTTTAAATTGGGGGGGTGTGGCCTAGAAAGACGGCTCAGGGGTTAAAATCATTCACTATTCTTTCACACAACTGCCTGTAACTCCATCTCCAGAGAATCTAGTGCTTTTTTTTCCCCCTGGTCTCTGTGAACAATGCCCCACACACACATAAATAAAAGGAATAAAACCAAATATTTTTAAAAAATTATTTTTAAATGGCTCTTATTAATCTATGCCTTCTACCTTCTCACTTTCTATTCTGCTGGAGTTCTTTTAGGGGACAGATTTATGTGGCTGGATCCAAGGAGTTACATCTTGTGAGATCATAAGTCAAGATGCTGATGCAGGGCTAGCCTCACAGAAACTTGCTATAAGCCTATCAAGATCAGATGCTCCTTAAACCCTCCCCCTCTTCCCACCTTTTCCTTCCCTCTCCTCTCATCCCTTTTTCTTTTCCCATGTCTAGTACTCTGCCCTCTCTACTCCCTCCTCCCGCCCTCCAAAATGGACATTCTATAGTCTATCTTAGGATTTGAGCCCAGCTGAATGGTCAGCAGACAGAGAGGAGAGGGGTGGAACCCAGTTAGCTCAGTCATGTCTTTGGATGTGCAGACAAATCACTTCACTGGCCTCAAGTTACAGGCTAGGGCTATTTGGTGCTGGGGCGAGGCGGGGAGGGGGGGGAAGCCCCTGGCTTAGCAGGGGCTGTGGAAGGGGAGAACAAGCCCAAGCCGTAAAGAGCATCTTTGTATGCCTCTTTGCTCTTACATTCAAAGCGACTGGTCCATGTGCTCAGCAGCCCGGAAGCTGCTCTCCGTGCGCATAAGCGGTGTCTTTGTTATTGGACAAACGGGTGGTATTCATTCTTTCTGTGCACAAGTGTTCTCCGGTTCTTCAAGCTGTTGACTCTTGGATGTACTCGCCATGCATGCCTCCCTTCCCTCCTGCTCTCGTGTTTCTCTTCAGGCTGTCTGTAGACTTTTCTTCCTCTTTCTCCACTTCAAAGCTAGGCTTCCTCTGCATGGGATTTTTCTCTCTTCTCCAGGGTCTTGTGGGTTTTTTGGTTTTTCCCCGACTTCCTCCGCTGGCAGTCTCATTCTCCTACATGGCCTCAGTCACCTGCTCTATACTGACAGGTTCTAACATTATATATCTGTTCAGCCTCCTAAACCTCTTAACAAACGGGTCTCTACTTGAACTCAGGCCAACCCATCACCCTCTGCCTCACGGTGTCTCTTCCCCTGATGGGCCTGATTTGAACGGGTGGTGCCACCCTGTTGTAATTGGTTCTGGCCCCTGGACTTTCTGGGCCTGGACCCACACTCGGCCTCACTTTAGCCTCAAATAATCACACACAGGTTTATATTATTTTTAATGCTGATAGACCTAGGGCCTAGGCATATAATTTGCTAACTCCTTCATCTGAACTCAATCCATCTTGTTCAGCCATGTGGTTCGGTACCTTTTCTCAGAGCAGCATTTCCTTTACGTTTCCTGGCAGCTCCGGTGACTTTGGCACCTGTGTCTGGTGTCTGTCTCTGCTCCGAGAAGTTCCTGGGTTTTCTTAGCCTGGTAGCCCCACCTACACTTCCTGTTTGTCTTTGGCCAATCAGCTTTTATTAAACCCATGGGCAGGACAAATATTTACATTACCAGCATGATCCCACTACACCACCCACTTGTTCAAACTGAGAATAACATCATACTCAAGGTCTACCTCTCTATCACTCTACAGCAAACCCATTGTAGCATGAGGTTTTAAAGTCCCAATTATACGCTCAGACGCTTATATTAACTTCATGCTGTTTGGCCTAAGGCTCAGGATTATTGCTAGCTAGCTCTTTCATCTTAATTCAATCCATTTCCATTAATCTGTCCTGCCACATGACCTGTGGCTCACCTGTGTTAGCTTACATGTTGATTCATGGGCAGCTGTATGGTTTCTCTCTTGACTCTGCCCTCCCTCCCCTATCTATGCTTGAATTTCCCCACCTATTTCTAATGTGTCTGCCATAGGCCAAGACAGTTGCCTTATGAATGAATGATATTCACAGCATACTGAAAGACATCTCACATCACAGGCTTGCTTTGAGATAAGTATATGTTAGCTACTCTTAAGCATTTGATTTTTCAGAATTTTGAACATATGCTAAAGAAAACAGAATACTGGGAACTGGACGGGGTTAGAGAACTTACCTAACAGGTACCTAACAGGCCCTGGGCTCAAGCTCTGGCATGGCAAAAACAATAAAGAAGGCAAAATATTATATATTACAGATTATAGCATTATTATTCTCTCTCAGCCCCAACCAGCATCAATGATGTGGGCCAGTACTGCCCTGTTTCTATCTAAATCTCCTACCTCTCACATAATATTTTGAAACAAATGCAATATGCCTAATCATTTTATTTATAAATATTTTAATATATTCCTGAAAGATAATGCTTTACCTAAAAGAATGAACAATGATTCCTTAATTAATATCATTAAATACTGACTACTGACTTCCAGTTGGCTACATAGAGATACTATCCCTTTTGTATAGAAATATTTCAAATAAAAATGTTAGGGGCTGGAGAGATGGCTCAGAGGTTAAGAGCACTGACTGTTCTTCCTGAGGTCCTGAGTTCGATTCCCAGCAACCACATGGTGGCTCACAACCACCTATAATGATATCTGGTGCCCTCTTCTGTACACTGTATACATAATAAATAAATAAATAAATAAATAAATAAATAAATCTTTTAAATAAAAATGTTAGAATGCCAAGCCAGGCAGTGGTGGCACATACCTTTAATTCCAGGTAGACAGAGGCAGGTAGAACTTCAAGAGTTCAAGGATAGCCTAGTCTACAGAGTGAGTTCCAGGACAACCACAGCTACACAGTGAAACTTTGCCTTGAAACAAACAAAAGTTAAAATGCCAACAAACTGTGATTAAATATAATGGCCTCCTGTCTTCTCCAGGTGAAACCTTTAATATACCTTACTGTGACTACCCAGCAAACTTCAGAAATAGCCCTATACCATTATGTGGGGGAAAAAGTACCTTAGTAACCCTTTAAATCTGTAACTTCAGAAGCTACCAAAATAGTGTGTGTGACTCCTGTAAAGACACATAAGTATGACTCCCTCTGCAGCTGTACCACTTGGGGTTCCTAAGCCCCTTGTTTTTTTTTTTTTTTTTAATCCCTCTGCTGAACTCCATGTTGAAGCCTTTTCTTAATAAGAACTCCAACTGTGCTTAGCACCAATTCACCCCAAATCCCTTCTTTGTGGTGAAGTCAGGAATCTGAGCTTCATCTGAGTAGAGCTGTCTGAAGAGAAATTGCAAGGCTGCTCAGGATTCCCACTGTGCCTTCAGCTCTCCGGCACTGACTGACAGAGGTGAGGTCACCAGATGGGACCGTGCAATAGCAGAGCCCGGGCCAGTCACAGAGGGTGTGCTCAGCAGGTAGAAACCAGGGGAGCAGCTTGTTTCACCTTGACTTTGGACCTGCAGCCTCTGGAACAGCACCCAGTGTGTGCTGGCCTTGTTCTGCATACCTAGCTATGCACTATTAGGTATTAGGGTTCTTTGTTCTGCTAATGTGATCTCAGCCCCCATTTGCTCCTGCAACAAAGCATGAGACCAACAACCCGACCATTCTGCCTGCTCTCTTTTCATTACCATGCCTCCTAGCCTTTCTTATTATGCTATTATAGTGTCTGGTAAAAATGTTGAGTGCTCTGAGAGGCTTACATGTCATGTTCCCTCACCTAATGAGAATGCCTGTGGCATTTCACAGATGAATACCACATTTGCTGCTCAGTCCTAATCAATACCTTTCTTCCAATTAATCAGTCTTGAAAAAACCTTTCTGTTCCGACCCTCCTGTCTGGATACCCATGCTCACTCAGTGCACTGCAGAGAAAAAACCTACAGGTTCCTTTGTGCTCTGCGTCTGTCTTTGTGTAGCTTCTTTATGCTACAAAAACCATCTTCGATTTTCAAAAATCTGACAGTTTAAAGAGAATGATATATAATTTCAGTTCTCTTTTCATTGCAGGATGAAGGAAATATGATTCCTGCTTTTATCCCCTTTTGGGAAAAATACTGTCATTCTTTAATTGCTCTCTCCGTTTGTGGTGGGGGCGGTCTGATTGTATTACTCCCATCAGTAGGCGGTCTTAGAGGTCAGGCCCCAGGCTGCCCTTCCTCCAGCCTCTGAGTTGGGAACCGTGCTCCTGATGATAAGCCATTATCTTGCCTGGTTGCTTTTTTTTTTCTTTTTCTTTTTTTTTTTTTTTTGACAGAGTCTCATGTACTCCAGACAGTGTTTCTCACTATGCATGTCTGGCTAGCTTGGAACTGTAAACCAGGCTGGCCTTGCACTCACAAAGATTCTCCTGGCCCTGCCTTGCAATTATTGGATTTCAAGGCATAAACCACCATATCCAGGCCCCAGATAAGTCTTTTTTTTTCCTTTTTCAATATGTATTTGTTTTAATTTTATGTGTCTAGGTGTTTTGCCTATATGTATGTATGTCTAGTGTCCATAGAAGGCTCTGGATCCCCCAAAGCTGGAGTTACAGATGGTTGTGAGCCACCATGGAAGTTCTGGGAATTGAACTCAGGTCCTTTTTAAGAGCACTGGCTCTTAACTGCTGAGCCATCTCTTCAAAAAAAAAAAAAAAAGTCATATGGGCTTGTCTCCAGGCCTTACAACCTGATTTGATTATAATTCAACTTCCTCTAGACAGTCTATCTGCCTTGGTTAACATTTGTCAGATGACATACCCTTGGCTTTTAGGATGCTTGAGGAACATTGAGAACTGTTGAACCACACCACTGAATGAAATCTGGTCCTAATGTCCTGTGCAGAAAGAATCCTTTTCCTCTGCTGCCTCTGAGTGCTTGTTTGACCTGTGACCCACATGTTGTTGATAGGAGGATCTAGAAAGGAAATCTGAAATGCCAAGACTAGGGCTTTCTCTTGCAAGGTTTCACTTCCTTTTCCATTTTCAACACTTTTACTCTTGGCAACACTACCTAAAAATTTCACCTCTCCTCTTTCTTCATATTTCTCTTTTTCTGTAGAGTTAAACAATAAGGTTGCCACATTTTAGAAAACGTTTATGAAATCTCCTGTCATCTACTCAGAAAGATGACTCTTCTAAAATGCTAAGCCACTAGCTAAGCCTTGCACAGCCCTGGAATTGCAGCTACCAGAGAAGCAGAGGCAGGGAACTTGCAAGTTTGAGACCTGCCTGGGCTACTGAACAAGTTCAAGGCCACCCTTGGCAACTTAGGGAGCTCCTGTCTCAAAATAACAAGAAGAGGGTAGTGACCTAGTCAGTGGTGAACCACTTTCCAGCATTTAAAGGGCTTTGGGTTTGATCCCCAACACAGCAAACAACAGGAAAAAAAAATAAAGCCAATTGATATCAATAGTGAATAAAGGGGGCTGGACAGATGGCTCAGCAGTTAAAAGCACTGACTATTCTTCCAGAGGACCTGAGTTCGATTCCCAGCATCCACATGGCAGCAAACAACTGTCTGTAATTCCAAGATCTGACACCCTTACATGCAGGCAAAAATACCAATTCACATAAAATAAAAATAAATACTTTTAAAAACAAAAAACAAGTAAATAAAGGGCTGTGGAGCCAGCTCAACTGTGGAGCACTTGCCTAGTACTCCAAAAATAAATAAATGTATTATGTAACAATAATATTTCTAAATCTACACCTGACAACTCAGAGTCTGTGGCCTGGCATTGCCATGCAGCTGTGTATGCAATGCACAAGTGCAGTGGGAATAGAGATGAAGGGTCTCAGCTGCATTTGTATAGACATGCACAAGCAGCCAGCAGGGCCCATGGGGAAGGAGTTGATTCCTTCCTTCCATCATGGAGGGCCTGTAGTTACCGAGTGAGTAATGCTTCTGGAGGAGAAGCTGGAGAAAGAATGTCGTGAGGGGAAACAGACCTCAAAGTGTCATTGAAGAATGACTCATCCAATTTTGATGGTTCTTACAGAAAATCCCAAAGAAGGCCCACATTTCATGATTTCATCTCTCTTCAAAACAGTGGCTGGTTCTGATCAGGAGAAGATTGCTTTAGGGGGTAGACACCTGACCTATGTGACAATGAGTCACTGCTGAAGAGTGCTTGCTGCTGCCTGAGTGACTGGCTTACTCTTGTTCTGAAGGTTGGTTAGAGATTGCCTGAGGTGCTTGAGGCTTTGCAGCACAAGAAGAAACAATAGCTCCCAAACAGAGCAGGGCTTGGCATCTATTCATCCCCAGCCTTCCCTCCCCAACCCTCCATTCCCACAACCATCTTGCTCCTTGGGCTGGAAGTAGGAGCATCTTACTGGTCTCAGAGCCCTTGAGATCTTGGCAAGATTCTTCTGTGCTTTGTTCCCTGTTTCCTATATCCTTGACAGGAAATGATCGTGTATAATCACATCAAGCGGACTAACTCTGCTTTTAGCAAAGCCTTATACAGAAAGGAAGCTCAAACTACTCTTCCTTGTTTCCCTTTATAAACACTCCTTCTAAAGAATGGCTAGGAAATGAGTGACATGGCTCATCTAGCAAAGGCTCTTATGGCCAAGCCTGATGATCTGATTTCAAGTCCTGGGACCTACAGGCAGAAGGAGAGAGCCAACTTCTAACTTCCTCTAATTTCCATTGTACCTTCCCAATAGATAAGTACAATTAAAAATAAATCAGATTGGGGCTGGAGAGATGGCTCAGCGGTTAAGAGCACCGTCTGCTCTTCCAGAGGACCCAGGTTCGATTCCCAGCACCCACATGGCAGCTAACAACTGTCTGTAGTTCCAGTTCCAGGCAAACACCAAGGCAAATAAATAAATAAATAAAGTTTAAAAAAGAAAAAAAAGAAAATTCAGTTTAAAATAAATAAATAAATCAGATTAGATGAGGTGCTGGAGACAGAGTGTAAGAAGCTCTGGGTTCTGTTCCTAACACTACATAACTAAGCATAGTGGTGGTCTAACCATAGACTATTCAGGAGGTGAGCATCAGATGCTCTAGCCCCATCTCTCAGCTGTATGAGACCTTTCTCAACACACACACACAAAGATGAAGAACTGGAGAGCTAGCTCAGAGGTTAAGAGAACTTGGTGCTCTCCAGAGGATCCGAGTTTGGATTCCAGCCCCCATGTCACAACAGCCTGTAACCCTAGACCCAGGAGATCCATCACTTCTGGCCTCTTCAGGCACCTGCATTCATGTGCATATATCCACATAAAAACATATACACACATACACATAATTTTACAAAAAAATAAAAAGTAATTATTTTTTTAAGTGAATTATTTAGAGAAGACAATTCTAATCCAGAAGTCTCCTCTGAAAAACTCTCAACAACTTCAAGTCAGACATATTGTGTAATGAAAAGTCCTGTCTGATTTATAGGTAGGGCCTTTAGGACACTAGGTTCCAAGTCCTAGAGTCTTGGGTCTTAGAGGCAGGAGAGATCTAGAAATTTTATTCTGGAGAAGCTTCTGGATTATTCCACCAGGAAACACCAGGCCATCTGGTATTATTTATTTTATTTATTTATTTATTTGCCTTGATGTTTGCCTAGAACTGGAGCTACAGACAGTTGTGAGCTGCCATGTGGGTGCTGGGAATTGAACTCAGGTCCTCCGGAAGAACAAACAGTCAGTGCTCTTAACCACTGAGCCATCTCTCCAGCCCCACCATCTGGTGTTATTATTATTATCTTAGATTTTTCTTTTATTTTTGAGATTTTGTATACCGTTTCTCCCTTTTCTTTCCTCCCTTCACATACTGCTACATTCTCTCTTTCAAATTCATGGCCTCTGTTTTAGGAAATTGTTACATGCTTATCTGCATATATGTTCCTATATATAACCTGCTCAGTCTGTATATTGTTACTCATATGTGTGTTTTCTTTTTTTTTTTTTTATTTATTTGCCTTAGTGTTTGCCTGGAACTGGAAACTGGAACTACAGACAGTTATTAGCTGCCATGTGGGTGCTGAGAATTGAACCCCAGCCCTCTGGAAGAACAGTCAGTGCTCTTAACCACTGAGCCATCTCTCCAGCCCCCATATGTGTGTTTTCAAGGCTGACCATTTGGATTGAATAACCAATGGTGTATTCTTCCCTTAGAAGACTGTTTCTCCTGTTCTCAGCATCCCCTGGTTGCCTGTAGTTCTTTGTGTAGGATGGAGGCCTCAAGGCTTTTCCTCATTCACTCTTGCATGCCTATTGGTGTCCTCTGTTGATCAGTTGTGGGGTGTCCATAAGAGAAGACTACCCAGACATGGCTTTAAGCCAATAGAAAGTCAGCTGAGGGGCTGGAGAGATGGCTCAGCGGTTAAGAGCACCGTCTGCTCTTCCAGAGGACCCAGGTTCGATTCCCAGCACCCACATGGCAGCTAACAACTGTCTGTAGTTCCAGTTTCAGACAAACACCAAGGCAAATAAATAAATAAATAAAGTTTAAAAAAAAAAAAAGAAAGTCAGCTGAAACTACACTGTGTGTTCAGGATCCCAGTGTAGCCCTGAGCCTTTCTCAGGGTGAGCTTTTAAGCACAAAAACTGTATCTTGGGTTGCTATTCTTCAGTTAACAGGAACAGTTAGGTAGAAATGAAACCACAGAAGCTAAAAAGCAAGGCTAGTATATTTAGAGACTGTCCCAGAACAGTGGACTTTGATGGATTAGGTCTCTGCTTTTGCTTTGGCTGGTGATGCCGTCTACATGCTGAGTTTAGTGGTGTGAATAGTATTTCCATAGTGGAGCAGTATTGTTACAGTTCTTGATCAGCTCATGCTCAGGCAGTCATGTTGGTGACACTTTATGGGTGTAGCTGCTGACATTAGTAAGAGACAATGTCTCATAGTCAACTCTCTGATTCTCTGGCTTTTGCAATCTTTCCATCCTCTCTTGTACAATGTTCCCTGAGCCTTAGGGGTGGGAGTTTTATTGTAGACATGTCTGCTGGGTTTGGGCTTTCTACATGCATTTCTATTGGTTGTGGTTTTCTGTGTCTGTCTCCCTCTGCTTCAGAGAGAAGTTTACTTGATGAGGGGTGAGGATACACTTATCCATGGATAGAGGGATAAATATTTAGAGTGCAGTTAGGGATTATGCTGGTTTAGTAAAGAGGTGGTTTCTCCAAGATTCATGACTTCACTAACCATTTTGTCCAATCACAGTGCTGATACTGCAGACATCCACCACAGTGATTGGCTTTTACATGAGTGCTGGGGATATCATCTCAGGTCCTGATGCTTACATAAAAGCCATCTCTTCAGTGTGTGTGTGTGTGTGTGTGTGTGTGTGTGTGTGTGTGTGTGTGTGTTAGGACCTCTTTATAGCCCAGGTTAGCCTCCTATGTAGCTGAGGATAACCTTGAACTCTAATGCTGCCATTCTTACTTCCTGAGTGAGATGCTGTGAATGGAAACCAGGGTTTTGTGTATTAGAGCTAAGCAAGCTAGATCCTGAGTTACATCCTTAGCCCACATAATCCATTTTCTTCTAAATCTATACATGGTTTGGGAAAGCATTCTGACTGACTGGGGAGTTGGCAAAAGACAGAAAGAGGCACATCATAAAACCCACCCAGGACAGCCACAAGAAGCTGCAGGCACATCATGAATTAGGCCATGGAGCTTCTATGACATCCTCTGTAAACAGACATCTGACATCTGTAATCACTGCCACTTACTTCTGTCAGCATCAAAAGGCACTCAGGACACGTGGCTAACTGTGATTCCTATTAGCACACCAAAGTGCCTGCAAAAGGACCTATAGTTCCTTTCAGCTCTTCTCATCCTACCCCTACCCTGAACTCCAGCTCATGGGCTCCCCCCCTTCCCATTCCTTTACAACCCTGCTTTTGTCCACGCCTCCTCTTGGTTTTCTCTCCCCTCTCTTGGTCCCGGACCCACTCCTTTGGCCTGCTCCATCTTGCTGGCTGTTAACTCACTACTTTCTCTCTCCCTGTTCTGGATTCTTCCAGAAGCTTCTGGCTGTACTTTCCCTCATATCTACAATAAAAAAATAAAAAAAAAAAACCTTCCCCTTAACTACACTTGAATCAGTTGTGTCCTCACTTTATACATCTGGTGCTCAAACCCACAGTTGATACAATTTCCTGTGTACTCAGAGTGAAATATGTCTTTACAGTATTTTCAGCTCTGTGGGGGCTGCCATGAAAATTAAAAGTATTGTTGCCTTTCCTTCATCTCATCTCCTTTCTATCCGAACTGACGCTCTCTCATCCAAACTGTTATTCATTTCATTTCTGCTCAGTACCTGACAGGACATCTTGTTCTGATTCATTGGTGCAAAGGTGTTATTTTTTCCATTCTATCCGAAACTCAATTATCCCTTTCTGTCCACTGAAGAGCTTGGAGGAGATGGACATTTCTGTTTAATGGATTCTTTCCTTGTTAGGTTATAAAGATGACTGTAAATGGGATGCATCCTGCTTTGCTCTTTTGGTAATTTGTGAAATTGACGTAAACCCTGTGGCCTATGTGTTTTTTACACCTCCCACTATGATGATGAGTCACATAGAACCTACGACTGACAATAGGCTGGTGACCTGAAAAAGAAAGCCACAGCTTAATGGCACCATCATTAACCAGACCTTCTGTGGCCTCTTACTTTCTGACTCAACAAAGGTCCTATTTTACTGGTTGAAAGAAGATTCATTTGTCCTGGTGCTAGAGATGTTTGTACGCTTGCTTTCTGAGCTTAGTGTTAACCCTTTAATGGGATATTGTACAGATTTCTTTTTCTTCATGTTCAAAAAATATTAATATGAATAGTTTGATTTGTGTGTGTGTGCTATAAGCTGGAGAGGGTGTACTACAAAGACATCAACCCCACCGACATCTTGGTCTTGAACTTCCAGCCTTCAGAACTGTCAGGAAGTGAATTTTTGTTGTCTCAACCTCCCAGCCTGTGGTCCTTTGTTGATGGCAGTGCTAGCAGGCTAACCAAGTTGGTCCCAGCCACCTGCTCTGGAGATCAGCTTGAAGGGCAGAAGAGGGGCAGAGTCTTTGGTTTGGACATCTTCTGAATAGAACTTTGAGAATTCTGAGTAAGTCATCAGATACAGACTGGCTAAAGGGGAAGGAATCCCTTTTGAAGACAGCAGAGGAGAGAGATGCGGACAACAGAAGCCACACTCCCCTCAGCAGGGGCAGAGGGAGATGCTTGGAAATGTTCACATACTAGTAATTTGGTTGCAACATACTCTGCTCTCTGAGCACTGATGCTCTACTTTTCCTTGGAAATAAACAGGTCTGTAGAAGAAGCAATAAAAAGCCAGGCATGTTGGCACACCCTGTAATATTAGGCCTTGAGAGGTAGAGAAGCAGGATTATCAGGAATTCAAGGCTAGTCTTTGATTACATAGTGAGTAGTTTGAGGCTAGCCTGTGCTATGTGAGACCTTTCTTGTCTTTAAAAAAAAAAAGGGGGGGGATACAAAGAGATAATGTAGCAGGTAAAAGGGCTTGCTTTGTTAGCCTTAGTACCAGAACTTGATTTCCATAACCACAGCTAAAGGAACCACTCCCAAAGCCATTCTCTGGCCTTTCCAGAAGTATGGCATGGCATGCACATACCTCCCCTCCCCCCGGCCCACATATCACACATAGCGTACATAATAATAATAATCATTCATTCATTCATTTAAAACACTGTAAGAAAGCCATGTATGGTGATACATACCTTCCATCTCAGCCCTCTAGAGCCATTAGCATGTGGATCCCTTTGAGTTCAAAGCTAGCTTGGTCTATAGCAAATTTCAGGTCAGCCAGAGCTACATAGTGTGCTCCTATCTAAAATAAATAAATAAATAATGAATAGATAAATAAATTTTACAAAGGCTGAGAAGTGAAAGAAAATAAAGCCATCTAGGGGCTGGAGAGATGGCTCAAAGGTTAAGAGCACTGACTGTTCTTCCTGAGGTCCTGAGTTCAATTCCCAGCATCCACATGGTGGCTCATAACCTTCTATAATGAGATCTGATACCCTCTTCTGTACACTGTATACATAATAAATAAATAAATAAATATTTTAAAAAAGCCATCTAAAACCAATTGGAAAACTCCCTTGGAAAAGTACTCTGGGTTTGTGGGTTTACCCCACTGTGTCAACCAGGAACCTTAGTGATCTGAGTTTGGGTCTGCCCTACTCTGTCAGGTAGGGACGTTTAATGGTGACCTCACTTAGCAATAGGGCTTTTGCAGAATGGATTGGACACCACATTGGATGACTAGAGTCTGTGTTAGAGGACAATGAGGGGCCCCGGAGAGATGACTTAGCAGTTAAGAGCACCCTCTGTTCTTACAGAAGGCCTGGATTTGACTCCCAACATCCACATAGTGGCTTACAACTATCTGTAACTAAAGTTCCAGAGAATTTTCTGACCTTGGTAAGCACCAAGCATGCATGTGATGCACATATGGGCAAATACTTATACACAAAAGATAAATAAAAATAAATGAATCAAAAAAAAAAAAAAAAAGCCGCGAGACAACAAAGGCTAGAATGAGATAACCTGCCAATCAGGGAGATGCCACCAGTGAGAGAGAGGAGGGGGTGGGCAGAATAACATAACCTACCAATCAGGGTGCAGCACAGATTGTAAGCCTCCACTAGTGAGAGCGAGGAGTGGGTGGGCTGGAATGAGATAACCTGCCAATCAGGGTGCAGCACAGATTGTAACCCACCACCAGTGAGAGAGAGGAGGGGGTGGGTTGTGGGGGGTGAAAAAACAGATTTCTTTTGTTTTAAGCTGCCTGGTGTATGTATGGTGCTTTGCCTGACACCCCTAAGGCATTGGTAAGGGAATAAACTGGGGCCAGGATCTAGAGGAGTGTGCCTGGCTGTTGGGGGTGGGGCAGTACAGCAGATCCACAAACATGTCAAACCTGTGCTGTGAATTATGCAAATATGAGGTGTCTAGCATAGGCCCCCAGGAATAGCCCCCCCTCTCTCACACGGATGGAAATGGAAATTGCTGGCTGAGATCCCAGGAGGACAGCTCTTGAGAGAGCTCGTCAGCACAGAAAAATAACACACAGAGCTTTAGGATTAGAGTGTGTCCCCAACAGTGGGTGACTACTTTCCCTTGGTGCACAAGACCTTCTACACAGTGTTCTCAACCATCCTAATAGCTGCCTGGCCATGTAAATAGGCTCACTGTTGAGAAATTTCCCTTTATGAGGCAGAATTATCATTTAATAACAGTACAGGAAACTAAGCATTGAAACTGCAATGCTTTCTTTTTTTAAAAAAAAAAAATGTATCTCTCTCTCTCTCTCTCTCTCTCTCTCTCTCTCTCTCTCTCTCTCTCTCTCTGTGTGTGTGTGTGTGTGTGTGTGTGTGTGTATGTGTATCCATATGTGTCCAGGTGCCCAAGAAAGGCTGATGTGTTGGATCTCTGGGGCAGGAGTTACAGTAAGTCATAAGCCACACAATGTGGGTCCTCTGCCAGAGCAGCAAGCCCTCTTCACTGCTCTGTTATCTCTCCATCCCTGGCTACATTCCCTTATATCTTTCAGAAGTACAGTATGACATCCTGGTTTCTGTGTTTGGTGGCATCATGCAGTATTTCCCTTACAAAGGGACTGTATGATTTAGTAGAGGACAGATATGCAGCTGACTGTAAACAAAACAGCATCTTCAGAATCTGAGCTCATGGGGAGGCTGGGAGTGTGGTGGGAAGTGGACTGGACCAGATGGTCTGAGGTTTAGGTTGGTTTCTAGGAGGCCTGATGTCATCACTGATTTCCCTGGAGGTAGGCAAGTAGCCAAAACTTGCTGGGTCTTCATGAGGCTACACAGATGACTGCTGGAGTTTTCTATCTTTCTTCCACGGAAGGGGCAAGTGAGGAATCAGTTTCCTTAGTGAGTTGATGGGATCGCCCAAAAGGGACCCATGAATGTCACTTTATTGAGAAGTAGGACTGGGTACAATGACACACATTGACAATCCCATCATTCTGGAGAAAGAAGGGAGTTCCTCGTGAATTCAAGGCCAAATTCAAATCTAAAATTATTTGTCTAAAATAATTTATATATTAGTACAAAATTAAATCTATAATTGTCATATTTTGCACATGCTTCTACCTCTGTTTAAAATATTTTACACATTAATACATATTAAACAGGGGGGGGGAGGCTGGAGAGGTGGCTCAGTGTGTTGAGAGCACTGGTTGTTCTTCCAGCGGTCCTGAGTTTAATTCCCAGCAACCACATGGTGGCTCACAACCATCTATAATGACATCCGGTACCCTCTTCTGTATACTGTATACATAACAAATGAATAAATATTTTAAAAAATACATATTGGGGCTGGAGAGATGACTCAGCGGTTAAGAGCACCGTCTGCTCTTCCAGAGGACCCGGGTTCGATTCCTAGCACCCACATGGCAGCTAACAACTGTCTGTAGTTCCAGTTCCAGGCAAACACCAAGGCAATAAATAAATAAATAAATAAAGTTAAAAAAAATACATATTAAACATATGGTTGTCATTTCCACTATACAATTTCTACCTCTGTTTGATTAATCTAATCATAATATATATGTATATTCTATTTGTTTAAAGTGTTTTTAATATACCTTTGTTTAGATATTTTATATAATATATTTAAGATATTATTGTCATTTTATACTATACATTTACCTTCGTTTAATATTTACATAATTGTCATACTTAAAGTCATTATTCAAGGGTTGGAGAGATGACTCAGAGGTTAAGAGCATTTGTTGCACTTCCAGAGGTCCTGAGTTCAATTCTCAGCAACCATGTGGTAGCTCACAACCATCTATAATTAAATCCAGTGCCCTCTTCTGGCACACAAGCAGAACACTGTATACATAATAAGTAAATAAATATTTTTTTTAAAAAAAGTCATTATTCAAAAACTGTATGCCCATTTATAAATGGTTTATTTTTACAATATAAACTTCAGTCTTTAGGATAATAAAAATTACAGATCTCCTTCTACCATGTAGATTGCAAGGCTCAGACTCTGGTAGTTGGGCTTGGGGGCAAGCATATTTCCCTACTGAGACATTTTCTTGACCTCTAGATTTATGTTTTAACACCCTCCCCCAAATTTGGAGGTCATTTTTACAGCAGCTCTAGCAAAGGAATATTGTTCCTACAAGTGAGAAAGAAACTGGCACAGAAGTCTCCCTATCATAGTCACCACAGGTGATCATCATTGCTGACTATTGTAGCCAGGTCAAACACATCAGGAGTCAAGGAGTCAGATTCCTTCCTATGGCTGCTATAACAATAACTACACTTTGGCAGTGTCAATTCATTCCAGAGCACAGAAGTCCAGTCTTACTGTCACAGTCATAATCGGTCCCACTGAGCCAAGAACAAGGTGACAAAAGGGTCTTTGTCCAGGCTCTGGTGATGGTCAGTTTTCCTTGGGCTGTGGCCATCCAGACCATGTCTGTCTTCAAGGCTCACATCCTCTGTCTACACATTACTTTCTTTGTGTATGTCATCCCCTTCTGCTTGTCTTAGGTGGATGCATGTGGGTGCATGTATTACCCCTGTGGATAGTCCAGGTACTTCTAATCACGTCTACAGAGACTCCCTTCCCAGAGTAACTGCTTCATTTTTGCTGCCATGATAGAATGCTCTGACAAAAATACAAATTTGGGGAGAAAGTGGTTAGGTTATTTTGTTCAGGCTACAACTCAGCATTACGGGGAAGTCAAGGCAAGAACTGGAAGCAGCTAGTCACAGGATGACAGGGTGGGACAATGCAGAGGTTCCTTCACCCTGTATTCCTGCTGAAGCCCCTTCCAGGTTTAACCTGAATCTCACCTCCTTGATGGAGAATCCCACAGAAAAACTACCAACTCTGTTCTAGGGACCAAAGGTCAGGATGTCATGGGTAACTTATCTTAGCCTTTGTTAAAACTGCTTAATGGTACAGACCCTCTTCTAGTTAATTATTCACTTTAGCTGTCTGTGCGAACCGAAACCCCCTTGTGCTGGCTAGCCATTCGCCTTAGCTTCCTGTTTCTGTGGAACCCCTCGGGCTGGCTAACCATTCACTTTAGCTTGTGTTTAAATTTCTTCCTTCAGATTGCAAACTCTGCAAAGCCCTGACTGCAACTGCCAAGGGAGATGCTAAATGAGGCCTCTGCTCTTAAAAAACCCATGTTTTGGACACTCAAGACCACACCTAGGTTTTCAAACACTTTGGTATAGTCCCAGCCAGCTGAAATAAAGACTTTCAATTGGCTATACACTGTGTCTGAGTGGACATCTCTGGTGGGCATCTGTGGTGGTTTGAAAGAAAAGAGCCCCCCAATGGAGTGGCACTATTAGGAGGTATGGTTTTGTTGGAGTAGGTATGGCCTTACTAAAGGAAGTGTGTCACTGTGGAGGGTGTTTTGAGGTCTCATATATGCTCAAACCACGCACAGTGTCTCAGACCACTTCCTGTTGCCTGAGGGTCAAGATGTAAGCACTCTCAGCTCCTTCTCCAGCACATCTGCCTGCATGCTGCCATGCTCTCTGCCATGATGATGATGGACTAAACCTCTGAACGGTAAGCAGGACACCACAATTAAATGTTTTTCTTTATAAGAGTTGCCACGGTCATGGTGTCTCTTCACAACAGTAGAAATCCTAAGACACTTCCCTCTAACAAAATCACATGCACAGTTAAGAGCAGAGAAAAATGAATGCACATATGTTTAGTGCTTAGCTAGTTTTTTCTGCTCTTCTGCAGTCCAGTGTCCAAAGCCAAGGAATGGTGCTGCCCACTTTCAGGCTTGATCTTCCCACATCAATTAATAATCAAGGCAACTCCCTACAGATATCCAGAGACAAATCCTTATTAAGATTCTTTTCTCCAGTGATTCTAGATTGTGACAAATTAATAAATAAATAAATCTATCACAACAACCCAAGTTCTTAGCATCTTTGAGGATGGTGATGGTTCAGTTGACTACAGACGTTTTGATAGTACTTTACGAATATATCAGATAAGCCATTTGAAACCCCTCAGTAATGGGACTGGACACAGTACCTTCATCTAATTGGTTCTTTTCCTCATATAATTTAGCATTGCTGGGACTGGCCTTACAGTTTAGATTTTCAGAGATCATTCTGAATAGCCAGTAATTGATATCTGAATTCTATTTCCTACCCTTCTTTAATTCTCCTCCCAAGGAGACTTTTTTTAATCCCTACCTTGGAAATTCAACCCTTTCTCACAGATAGGGACTTGATCTTTATTTCCACAAGTATCCTGCAATTTTTATACCATTACTTTAAAAGTTTTATTTATGGGGGCTGGAGAGATGGCTCAGCGGTTAAGAGCACCGTCTGCTCTTCCAGAGGACCCGGGTTCGATTCCCAGCACCCACATGGCAGCTAACAACTGTCTGTAGTTCCAGTTCCAGGCAAACACCAAGGCAAATAAATAAGTAAATAAATAAAGTTTAAAAAAAAAAAAAAAAAAGTTTTATTTATTAGCATGCATATGAGTGCATGTATGTGGGTGTATGTATCGGGTTCAAGGACCAGCTCTGTAGGTTTGGTTCTTGCCTTCCACCTTAATGTGAGCTGGGGCAGGGGTGAGGGGGTGGGGGGGCTGGGGGTAGGGGTAGGTTTGAACTCAAGTTGTAGGGTTGCCAAGCAAGTGCCTCCATCTGCTGGGCCTTCTTGCCAGCCCTCCCATACTCCTCAGATGGCCAGCGCTTCAGGCTTCTTTACCATTCACTTTGTCCTGAAGATGGGCAGAATGACTTGGACCCCCACTGCTGGAGGAGGACAGTGGTACCTGCTGCTTCCAAGCAGTGCTTTGTCCTCCATAGCCTCCTGCATCACCCAAGGACAAACTCACCTTTCCATTGAGTATTTCATTTCTTCCTAAGGCAGCCTAGTCCAACATCACATATAAAAACACTTTCCTCCTATTGATAGTGCTCTTGGATCCACCCATGGGGAATCTATAACCCTAGCATTATTGAATCAAAGATTCTCTCAGCTCTGTTTTCATTATCAAGGCTCCACATGAACCGGAAATAGCTCTGTCTGAGTCATTGGGCTGAGTGCTGCCATTCTGGAACACTGAGTTTCCGATCTCTAAATTTATCTCCTAATAGAATTCCTCTGTGTGTGTGTGTGTGTGTGTGTGTGTGTGTGTGTGTGTTTTCACCCAGCTATATAATTATTACTGCATTAGAGAACTGCAAGGCAAATCTGAACTCAGAAAAGTGGGAGGAGCTAAAACGGTACAAGAGAATGATTAAACAAAGGAGAAAATGAGCAGGGACAGAAGCACAGAAAATCCTTAATTGCTCATGCTGCGACTAGATCTGTGGTACTCAACTCTCTTCCAAATGGGGAGGGTCTTCAGAAATAATACAAAACAATAAACAGAGAATTAGAATCTCAGATGAAATTGAGACATCTCTCAAAGCTGAAGTTTTATTCTTCTCAATGCACATCTATCTTCTATCTCTGGGAATCAAGGCTGATAATACACTTGATAGATGAATGCCAAAATTTCCTCTTCTAATTTTCCAGTAATGCATTTTGAACAGACACATTGGAGTCATATGTGTGTGTGTGTATATGTGTACACATAACTGAACACTAGATAGTCATAAGGATTAAGGCTATGTTGAACACAAAGATAATCAATTAACTGTTATTAAGGAGGGAGAATAGATGGTCCAAGATAATCTGACTCATCCCTAACATTCCAGATTATTATAATTGCTGAAACTTTAATTAGTCAGTCTTGTAAGACCTTCAACGCAGAGAAGTTTTTCATGAGGATTTCTTTCTTTCTTTTTTTTAAAAAAAATATTTATTTATATTTATTTGCCTTGGTGTTTGCCTGGAACTGGGAACTGGAACTACAGACAGTTGTGAGCTGCCATGTGGGTGCTGGAAATTGAACCCTGGTCCTCTGGAAGAACAGTCAGTGCTGTTAACCGCTGAGCCATCTCTTCAGCCCTCATGAGGAATTCTGTTCACAGTTAAAATGTTACATATCTCTCAAAAAATGAATCTCAAAGGAGAAATTTTTAAACATATGTAATATATAAAATTATGTATAAATATGAATATATTAGGGAAAAACTCTTTGAATAGATCAGGCTGACCTTGAATTCACAGAGATCCACTTGCCTCCTCTTCCTCAGTGCTGGGATTAAAGTTGGGTGCCACCATGACCTGTCATGTTTTGTTTTGTAAGACTTATTTATTTACGTGTGTGTGTGTGTGTGTGTGTGTGTGTGTGTGTGTGTATGTGTGTGTGTGCATCAGCCACATAAGAGCAAGTACCCTTAGATTCCCCAGGCTGGAGTTATAGGTGATTATGAGCTGTCTCACTCCAGTGCTGGGACTCAAATTCAGGTTGTCTTGAAGAGTAGCATACCCTCAGCTTCTTCAGCCTCTACATAAAGTAGATCTAAAAGAGGAAGAAACTATAGGTGCTGGAGAGATGCCTTAGCAGTTAAGAGCACTGGTTGTTCCTCCAGAGGACCTCAATTTCCAGCACCCACATGGCAGCTAACAACAGTCTGTCACTCCAGTTCCAGGTCTTCTGACACCCTCACATAGATATACATGCAGACAAAATGCCATTGAACATAAAAAATAAATTATTAAACCCACACACCTATACACTACACACACACACACACACACACACACACACACACACACACACACACAGAACCAGGAAGTAGTGATACTTGTATTTGGGAGGTAGAGGCAGACAGATCTCTGAGTCTGAGGCCTCCATGGTCTACAGAACAGCCAGGGCTGCTCAGAGAAGCTCTGTCTTGAAACAACCCCCCCCAAAAAAAGAAACTATAAAATTAAAATTTGAAAATAAAAATGTTTATTGTTTATTGAGGGTCTGGCTTGTTTCTCTGTTGATAGAGTACTTGTCTTCCATGCTCCCATACTTGAAACCTGGGATTCAGGTGTTCAGGGAGGCATTTATAATCCCAGCAGCAGGACACACAGCGGGGAGGATCAGAAATTTAAAGTCATGTTCAAGTTGGAGGCCAGCCTGAGATACATCAGACCCTGTCTTGGAAAACAAAACACAGACAAACAAAAAAAAAAAAAAAAAAAAAAAAAAAAAACCCAGGGTACCATCAGCAACCATAAAAGTACATATTTGTACTATTATAATTTACGAAGCTCCTTCAAAGATTTTATTTCTTTGATTTTATTTTATTTGATCCCAACAAGAACCCTTTGTGTATATGAGTTATATTTTATCCTCAATTTATATAGGAGAAACTGACCTTGGTGAGATGTGCCTGGGCACATCTGGCTAGCTAACAAGAGGGAGGGGTGGGACTCAGGTGTCAGCGTTCACAGAGGGGAACCATAGGGGACCAGAACATCTTGCTGGACAGAGAGAGGGGAGGGTAAGAGCAGGGCAGAGCCACCTGATGGGTTCACCTCAGATGCCCCTCTCCCTCCCACTTCCTCCCTGTCATTCAGTTCCACTCCTCATCTGCAGAACTGAAAGTAATTTGTTCTGAATAGATGGCTTCGGCAATAAACAAGGATGAGCGAAGCCCTGGGGAGCTGCTTCTGAGCTGGGCTTTGTCCATGTCTGTGGATGGCTCCCAGCTCCTGAGACAGCCAGCAAAAACCCCCGAAATGGCTGTTCTTTTATAAACTGAGCTCTGCTGCAGTCAGAAAATCACAAGGGAGGAAAAGTCCAGACACAGTCTGCAGCTTTTAATATAAGGATCCAAATTAAATAGTTTACAGTTCACATTTTGTTCCCATTCAAAATGAAAATACCTTTCCTGAGCCTCACCAATCCTTCCCTGACGTGTCTGTGTTGAAGAGAAGAGAGATGTGGTTAAGGGGGGGGGGGGGAACCAGCCCTCCCAGCCTTTCCCTTCCCTGCAGTAAGGACACTTTAGATTTTATAACAGAGAGCAGGGGAAAGAGCCAGGAGGAAGCTTTGTGGCTTTTTTTTTTTTTTTTTTTTTTTTTTTTTTTTAAAGGGACCCTGGTGGATATTCTGTTACAAAAAGACAGAAACAAGATAACAAATATATGAAATAAGATTTAAAGATACACAGTCAGGACTTTACAGAATTTAAGAATTATACTCATTTTCTTTACGTTATTTTTAATCATGTAGAATGGACTTTTGGTTGATTTTACGTGGCCTGGTTTGAATTCCTTTCACTTCAGCTTTATAAGCATCACATCCACAAGCTACACAGACATAATGGCGCCTTTGAAAATTCCAGCACTGGGGAGGCAGAGGCAGGTGGAACTCTGAATTCTAGGTCTGCTTGGTCTATATAGTGAGTCAGCCAGGACTGCACAGTGAGATCCTTTCTCACGCAGAAAAAAGAAAGGCAGGAAAGACCAGGCTGTTCGGCAGGCTTTCTAGCTGCCCCCTGGCTTCCCCTCTTAGTTAAAAATACCATCTTGGAAATCTGGCAAGTCACGTTTTGTCCTTGCCCTCCTCTTTAGCACCCCACCCCCCAGGCTTTGATCCTTCGGCCAGAGCCATGCCAACACCCCCACTCCAGTCCAGGCTTATTCCATCCCAACTGCTTCAGTGAACCTAGGGCTCGTTGAAGAATTATGGTCAAATCACCGGGAAAGGACCAGCAGAACTGGGAAAAGTGAGGCCTTTCTAAAATCTGCTGCTTTCACAAGATGGCCGCGCACTCTAATGTGTTATTATTTTTCTTGAGGCAGAAGAAACAACAGGTTGAAATCAATCCACTGCAGTTTGCGAGGATGTACAGAGCTTCCTAACCAGTCACTCCCTCCCTGCTGCTTCCCCAGCCCTGCAAAGGATTGTTGGGGGAGGGGGTGGTCCTGGGCCATGCCGATCCAGCAGAAGGCATTTGACAGCTGTTATTGACTTGTGGCGGTAAGGACCCTGACAGGCCATCAGTATGTGAAAATTACAGTCAGTAGAGGCAGAAGAGAGCATGCAGTCCCCGTAGCTGAGATAGGCGGGGGAGGGGAGGCTTTGTTCCTTCTATTCCTTTTAAAAGCCTTGTGTACAGCTTAGGAGCTGTGACTCTCAGTCAGTACGAGGAATGAATAAAAAGAGCTATGTCCTTGAATTTCTTGTCTGCAAAGGCAAAAGGTTCTAGATCCCTTATGTAACAATGTCTTTGTGTGTGTCAGGGGAAATGATACACATATGTACATAACTAGGGAGAGTGTGTTTATTTAAAAAAAAAAAATTTTTTTTTGAACCAGTGCTGAAGATTGAAGCCAGAACCTTTTGTTTGCTAGGCAAAGTGCTTTCTACCACTGAATTAAATTCCTAATTCCTATTTTTCATTTAAAGGATTAAAAAGCTCTTGGTTCAAAACAAACAAAAAAACACTGCCTAGGGGTCTGGCAGTTGGTAGAGAGTGTATCTACACAAGGGTAGGGTTTATCTACATAAAATCGGGTATGCACACAGGCACGTCTTTAATTCCTGCACCGGGGAGGTGGAGGCAGAAGGATCAGGAACTGAAGACCTGCTTCAGCTCCAGGGGTTCCGACACCTTCTTCAGGCCTTCATGGGCATATATACACGTGGCAGACATACACTGACACATACATGTAAACAAAAATAAAAGGGCTGGACAGAGGGCGGGCTCAACAGTTAAAATTACTAGCCCTACTGGCAGAGGCCCAGTTTGCTTCTCAGAACCTACATGGCAGCTCACAACCATCTGTAAATCTTGTTCCATCTGTAAATTCCCTGTTCTGGGGCATCCAGTACCTTCTGACCTCCACAGAGACTGCATGTACATAATGCATATACATACATACAACAATTTCTCATGTAGATAAAACAATACATCTTAAAATTAATCTAAGTTAGCTAAGCATGGTGATATATGTCTTTAATCTCAGCACCCAGGCAAAGGCAAGCAGATCTCTGTGAGTTCAAGGCCATCTTGGTCTACAAAGCAAGTTCCAGGACAGCCAGGAATATTATACAGAGTATCCCTGTGGGAAAAAGCAAAAACAGGGGCTGGAGAGATGGCTCAGAGGTTAAGAGCATTGACTGCTCTTCCAGAGGTCCTGAGTTCAATTCCCAGCAACCACATGGTGGCTCACAACCATCTATGATGACATCTGGTACCCTCTTCTGTATACTGTATACTTAATAATAAATAAATAAATTTTAAAAAAGCAAAACCAAAAAATCAAATAAAAAACATTAAAAAAAAAAAAAAAAAAAGAGAGAGAGAGAGATGGGATCAGAAACACCTTGGACTGACTCCTTGGATCCCACTCCCCCTAGAGGAACACCTGACTCAGTCTTGAGGTTGGGGGGAGAAAACTGGATATGCCAGGAGTGGAGGCTGAACTAAGCAATATTGGGACCTTGGGACTGCCTGCCTGTGGGGGGGGGGGCGGAAATTGTGGAGAAGAGAGAATGACCTGATGTGGTGGGAGAGGGAAGGGGCATTGAATAAGGATATACAAGGATAGAAAGTGTGACTTCTTTATTCATAATTTAAAAAAAAATGTAAAAAAAAAAAAACAAGGACAAGAAAAAAATCATTTTTTCTTTGTAATGGGAGAAAAAATATTAAATTCTGGAAAGTCTGTTTCTCTCTCTCTCTCTCTCTCTCTCTCTCTCTCTCTCTCTCTCTCACACACACACACACACACTAAATAAAAAGGTTAAGAATGAGTGAGAGATGGTTGGGTTGTCATGAGGACTGGTTATGCAGCCTTGGTTGTGCACACCTTTAATCCAAGCACTCAGGAAGCAGAGGCAGGAAGAAGCAGGCAGATCTCTGAGTTCTAAGCCAGCCTGATCTTCATAATGAGTTCCAGGACAACTGGGAGTGCATAAAGAGTCTCTGTCTCCAAAGGGGAAAAAAACAAAAAACAAAAAACAGAAAACCAAAAAGCACTGACTGCTCTTGCGGAGACCTGATTTCAATTCCCAGAACCCACATGGTGGCTGTGTGGTTAATTTTATACCAAGTTGGCACAAGCTGGAGTCCTCGGAGCAGAGGGAGCCTCAGTTGAAAAAAAAAGCCTCCATAGATTGTCTACAAGCCTGTAGGACATTTTCTTAATTACTGATTCACCTGCAGCCCATTGTGGGTGGAGCCCCACCAGGCTAGCTTTTTTGTTTTTGGGGTGTGTGTGTGTGTGTGTGTGTGTGTGTGTGTGTGTGTGTGTGTTTGAGACAGAGTTTCTCTGTGTAACAGTCCTACCTATCAGAGATCACCTGCCTCTGCCTCCTGAGTGCTGGGTTTAAGGGCATGTACAACTATGCTGGACTCTATAAGAAAGCAAATTGAGCAAGCTAGTCAGCAGCATCCCACCATGGCCTCTGCATCAGCTTCGGCCTCCTGTTTCCTGCCCTGTTTGAGTTCTTGTCCTGATGAACAGAGATGTGGAAATGTAAGCCAAATAAACCCTCTCTTCCCCAAGTTGGTCATGGTCATGATGGTCATGGTCATGTTGGTTCATCACAGCAATAGTAAACCTGAAACAGTGGCTTATAATATCTGTAACTCCAGTTTTAGATCTGACTCCTCTGGTTTGAAGGGTGTCAGAAGCACATGTGTTCACAGATATACATTCAAGTAAAACACCTATATATGTAAAATAAAATTGTAGCAGAGTCTCAGACCTTAGTAGACCCTTTGACCTTAGTACAACTGACTCCATAGTGGAAGTACCATTCAGGCCATAAAACTGCACATAGACAGTTCCACCGTCCAAAATGAGAAGAAAAACCTAATCCATCTGAAGAACCAGAGAAGTACCTCCATTTTTTTTTTTTAAACTTTTATTTATTTGCCTTGGTGTTTGCCTGGAACTGGAACTACAGACAGTTGTTAGCTGCCATGTGGGTGCTGGGAATCCCAGGTCTTCTGGAAGAGCAGACGGTGCTCTTAACCGCTGAGCCATCTCTCCAGCCCCACACCTCCATTTTTTTAGGAAAATATCCTTAGACACAGTTTGATACAGGCCTGCTAGAGTTCTTTCAGGACCAAAGTACAAACAGGAGAGGGCCTAGGGACTAGCAGCTAATTAACCTTGGAATGCCCCAGTAGAGGAGATAGCCTAGGGCTATTCAATAGCCAGGGAATGTCCCAACCCAGGAGATAGTCTAGGAAGGAGTGTTTGACAGCCAGCTAAGATAACCAAGGAAATCTGAAAACTCCACCCAAAAGGAGGGGTGGGAGGAAGAAGGGAGTTTGAACAAGGAGATACATGGATAAAAAAATATGACTTTATTCATAATAATAAAAAATAAATTAAAAAAAGAATTGTATCTATACTAAGATCCCCTAATTGATCTTAGTATATTCCCCTTGTGAATTTTGCCTTTAAAAATCCAGCTTGCAGAGGGGCGGGTACCTCCTCCAGCCACTGCTACACACGTGCAGCAGACCGAGGTCCTTGTCATGACTTGCAATTTTTCAATAAACCTTGCTTTTGCATTTTGGAGAGTTCTCATCTCTGGTTGTCTCTTTGGGGGTCTCTGGACCAGGGCACAACACATCAAAGTCCATAGTTGTGGCAAAGTCTCAAAATGTATTAACTTTGCTTTTTGGCTTTTGTAATTCTGCTTTTGGCTAACTTGTTGTTAACTGAAGTATGTCAACCTAGAACATGTTTTGTGCTTAAAAGCTCACCCTTAGAAACACTGGGGATGACACTGGAATTCTGAACATCCAGTATAGTCACCGGCCAGATAATAAAGAATTTGTATTGGCTTAAATCTATGTCTGAGTAGTCTTAGCTCATAGATACCCCACCACAAAATAACATTTAAAAAATAAATTATAAATCTGGCTGAAATAACATGGGTCCCTGACAATTTCATCAGTCACACAAAACAAAGCTGGTGCTATTACCTGAAGGGCAGAGAGGAAAAGATGGTCTTTCATGTTAAACAAGGCGATACTCCCACTTCAACCCAATATGTCAGTCTCCTGAAGAACAATTTCCTTTTGGTTTACTTTTTCAAGTTTTTATTTTAGTTTTAAGACTCTCTCTCTCTCTCTCTCTCTCTCTCTCTCTCTCTCTCTCTCTCTCTCTCTGTGTGTGTGTGTGTGTGTGTGTATGTAGTATGTGCATGTGCAGTAACAGAGGCCAGAGCTGAGCTGGAGTTACAGGACAGTGTGAGCTGCCTGATGTGAGTGCTGGGAATTGAACTCCAGTCCCCCAGAAGAGTAGAGAATCCTCTGAACCGATGGAATGTATCTCTAGCCATATAGTGCTTTCTGGACAACTCTCTATATATCACAGGGCTCCATAATATCCCTTAACAATTTTCTATTGTCTTTCATGAAGTTATGTGATGTGGGATAATCTTTTTATACACTATGAAAATGTGTCTTTGGGGCTGGAGAGATGGCTCAGTAGTTAAAAGCACCATCTGCTCTTCCAGAGGACCCGGGTTCGATTCCCAGCACCCACATGGCAGCTAACAACTGTCTGTAGTTCCAGTTCCAGGCAAACACCAAGGCAAATAAGTAAATAAATAATAAAGTTTAAAAAAAAAATTGGGAGATGTGTTTATAGGTTTCAGGGTGCAACATAGCAGAAACAAAGCTTTAAAAATAACTTCAAGTTAGAATAAGACATTTTTGTTAAGTAGCTTTGAGGTGAAAACCAAAGAGAACAATCTAAAGTTTTAGAAAGGCACATAGTTGAATGAGAAACTCATTAAGATCAGGGAATGAGGGCTAGAGAGATGGCTCAGTGGTTAAGAGCACTGATTATTCTACTGGAGGACTCTGGTTCAATTCCCAGCACCCACATGGCAGCTCATAACTGTCTGTAACTCTAAGATCTATGTGATCCCTCATCCTACAGACATACATGCAGGTAAAACACCAATGTATATAAAATAAAAATAGATAAATTATATTTAAAAAGATCAGAAGAAAAAAAAAGATCAGAGAATGAGAACAAAGCAGCCCAATTATTATTAGGTGATATACTTTCTTGCTCGGATTTGTTGATGACTAAAGATGATAATTAATTCCTTGTACCCATTTCTGCTCTCAGTCTCCTGATATAAGAAACTATTGATGAGTGGATATGTACCCTAAAGGGTTAAAGTAGAGCTGATTGATTCTTTTTCATATATAAAAGCTAAAGTTTGTGATTCCTTTAAGGTTACTTGTAAGATTACCTTTCAAATAAGTAATAAAGTAATCGACCCTTTCTTTGTAAGTGCAAAATGTAGCCTGCCGGTACAAGACCTGGCTAAGAAGACAATCTTACTTGCCTATGTGGTTAATCTATAACAAGCTGCTTGGGTATGAATGTATGTGGATTCTTGGGATAATTTGTTTTTTACCTGTAGTATGTAAAATGTTTAATCATCTAAAAGATATACAAAACATACTATTTTTTACTTGTATATATTGTAACCATTCACTTGAAAAAATAAAATGTAACCACATTGTAATTTTTATATTGCCTGAAATATTTTTCTGGAGTATGTAAGCTGTAAGAGAAAGAATAAAGATAGAGTTATAAGGAAAACATAAAGAATGAAAGATTAGGAGGAAAGCATCAAGAGTTAGAAGGAAAACATCAAGAGACCGAAGGGGGCATTTCTGGATACAGATGAGAAAAGACAATATAGAACACAGAATAAAGAAGGAAATCATCAAGAGTGTGTGCGTCTTTTCCCTTTACCCCCCCCCCCCCAGACAAAAAAAAGTTATAGTATGCAATGACTCTGTCAGTTTTCTTTTGAGTCCAGCACTGTTGGGAACTGGTCATCCAGGCAGCGGTACACATAAGGATGGGAAACACAGACTGGATCCTGTATGGTGCTTTGTTGACTTTGAAGTTTTTAAACACTGATTAGCGAAGGGCAAATGTGCTGAGAGACGCTGGATTGCAGAAAAACTGCAACATTAAACCAACCTATATATGTTGAATGTTTTAGAAGCTATAAGAATGTTTTAGCTTCAGAATGGAAGTCAGAAAATATGTTGAGGGAGATGTTATGCCTTTGTTTTCACAGGAAACAAAAAGTTATGAATTTCTTAAAAATTAATCTAGATCAGAGGGAGGCCTCCTGAAAGTCTTGGATGCAAACATGAAGGAAGAAACCAAGAAAAACTACAATGACATGTATGCTGATCCCTCTACATCTAAAACTGAATGAGACATGAGCTACAGAGTCCTCATGGCTTATCATACTTTTATGTGGCATGGATGAAAATTTATATCACAATTTGTTTATGTAGTCCAACTTGTAAAGTTGACAAATGTCTTTTATCTGTTCAAAGGTAGAACAGAAAATCATCATTTGATGTGGGATATCTTTCTGTATGCCTTGAATATCATTCTTTTTTTTTTTAAAACTTTATTTATTTATTTATTTGCCTTGGTGTTTGCCTGGAACTGGAACTACAGACAGTTGTTAGCTGCCATGTGGGTGCTGGGAATCGAACCCGGGTCCTCTGGAAGAGCAGATGGTGCTCTTAACCACTGAGCCATCTCTCCAGCCCCGAATATCATTCTTTAATAAAGAGACTGTTTTGGTCTATGGCAGGTATCTTAGAAGTAGACAAGGAAATTGAAACATAGATAGAGGAGGGAGGGTGGAGTCAAAGCATAGAGTCCAGCTGCCTAAGAAGCAACAGGTAAAGAAATAGGTAAGCTATGGGCCACAAAGCAAGTCAGATTAATGAAAATGGGTTAAATTAAGATACAAGAGTTAGCTAGCTAGCAATATGCCTGAGCCATAGGCTGTAGTGAGATTATGTTATGTTGCTACTGTTTCCTGTCATTGTAAATATTTGTCCCGCCTATGGGTTTAATAAAAGCTGATTGGCTAAAGGCAGACAGGAAGTGTGGGCAGGGCTACCAGGCTAGGAAAACTCAAGAACATCTCAGAGCAGAGACAGATGCTAGACACAGAGCTGCCAGAGAGATAACGCAGATGCTGGGAGACAATGCAGAGTAAAGAAGTTGAAATGCTGCTCTGAGAAAGGTACCAAACTGCATGGCTGAACAAAATGAATTGAGTTCAGATGAAGAAGTCAGCAAGTTATATGCCTGGGCCATAGACTGATCAGCATAAAAATAACACAAGCCTGTGTGCGATTATTTGAGGCTAAGTGGGGCTGAGAGTGGGTCTGAACCTCTGGTTCAGGTCCGAAAAGTCCATGCAGAAACATATAACAGTAATAGGCCAAACAGAATAAAATTAATATAAGCCTTTGCGTGATTATTTGGGGCTAAGAGAGGGTCCATACAATGGGACTAGACAGTCTTGGACTGCAGGCCTGTGGGTCTGAACTACCAGCCAGATGGGCCAGAAACCTCATATGACAGTCATTAGCTGATTTGTGCATACCACAATTCTGTACTTGTATTAATGCAAATATGTATGTTACTTTGAAAAGGTGTGTGTTTTCAGAAAGAAAAAGAAAGACCAAACACCAATGAAGACAAATAGTCTAGGTGATCCAGCTTCTCTGTTGTAGTATCCTCAAAATTATGCATCCAGAGTAACTTCAAAGCTGCTAGCTGAGATGGTCCAGCCTCACAACTTCTCTCCTCAGGGCTTCATATAATTCCTACACTTGCCAATTACACTAAAACTGGACAACAGTTACCTCTTAGGACTTACCTTTATCACAAAGGTGTCATCACTCCAAGACAACAAGAAGTAATATTAAGAACATAATGTCTATAGTTCCAAGAGGTTGGGTGGGTCAGTGGATTGTAGAAGTTTATCATTATTTAGGGAGGTTAGTTGTTATTGGTCATAGTCAGGAAAGAAACTAAGCAAGGGAGATTAGAGTCAGGGATCTCTTTCTGAAAAGAAAAGGCAGGGATAAAAATGATAGGGTAAAAGAGTAGATTATTGAATCTACTTTAAATTAAAAAAGCAACTACTAGTCTTAAATATTTTACATTGTATGTATTTTTATATACTGATACAAATTTAAGGTTTTTTTTTTATTATACTGTATATATGTTTCTACTCTTGTTTAAGGCATTTTAACTATGCAGCTCATTTAGCAATGTAAATTTCTAGTCCTTAAAATTTATCCTTACAAACTATTTAGGATAATTAAGAAATACAGGTTAGTATTGAATCATCTAACAATTATATTTGAGGCCAGTTAGGTATGTTTTCAAGGGCAAAAAGAGATATATTTTAAATAGATAGATAATCTTTAAACACTTCAGAGACCTCCAGAATATGGTATTTAAGATAATAAGATAAAGCTTTTCATTACAGTGAGACATGTCTGCTCTTGGCAGCACCAATCTACTTCAGAGAAAATTATGGGCATTAAAGAACCTCCACATGGAGTTTGCTTTCTTTGTGGCAAAGTTAACCACTGGGCAAAGAAACTGCCCTTGCCTCAACTGCTGACAGAATGCTGTCCAAATTAGACAAGCAGGACACAAAAGAAGGTGACTTCTGAGCTTTGCCAAGAAAAAGCAGGCCAATTCTTCAAAAATCCTGCTTCACAGAAAATTCTGCCAGTTATTTTAGTCCTGTAGGCCAAAGATGAATGTCCCAGCATTACAGAAGAACCTTGGGCGACTGACCAGGAAGCCAGTTGTTTCTCATTTGTATAGCTTTTGGAATGTGCTTTCTCTACACTTTCTGTTTACTCAGGTAATATTTTATCCTGCTCAGGTCTCTGATGGAATTGAAGAATAGTTATAGTTTTACCATTTTCTTTGTTACCAAATTCAAAAATAGAAGCTTACAAGTAGGATATAAAGTTTATAAAGATTGAGAGAAATAAAAGCTTAAGTTGTTTACCTAAAAAAAAATTTAAGGTCTAAAAAGATATTTTTAGGTTGGTAATACAAGTTATAATAGAAAGTGGTTTAGGTATAAAACTTTGAACTCATCAAGATAGAATAGATAATAGAGCAATTTCTCTGAATTCACCAAATACAAATGGACTAGACATTGTAAATATAATCCTTATTTGGTACTTGTTTTTATTGTATATAGTTTTACTGTGTTAGAGTTAAAAATCTTTCCTTTTTATTTAGACAAAAATGGGGAAATGTTGTGGGATATTTAATCATACTGTGAACCCCAAGTTTGCATTTGTTTTAATTAAATAAAATTAACCTTGGCCAAGTTAGCAGCTAGTTGATAGAAAGAAATCATAGAGAGTGAGAGATTATCTAGAAGATGTTAGGGAGACTCACAGGAAGTAGTAGTAGGAAGGGGCTTTGAGTGGCATGAGTTTCTTTTTTTTTTGTTTTGATGAATTAGAAGAATGCTCCCCTTCAGAGACTCTAGCAAAGAGAGTGTAGTTACTACTTAACCTCTCTGAGCTAGCAGGTTTTCACCCCAGCCTTTAACTTCCAAGTCTTAGTGATAAATGACAGAGATTTAATTGAAAGCTATATTTGGCAACAGCGACATAGCCAGTGCCTTTGGGAACAGAACTGCCACCAGGCCAAGGCCTGAGCACTAGGCTACTACCAGCAAAGCAGGTCGATAACTTTGGAGCCACATTTTCTGTCTGAAATAGCAGGAGATTAGAGCAGCCTTGTGTAGATGTCTGTACCTGTCTGTCTGTACATGCAGATGTCAGTGCACGTGTCTATTTGTATGTATGTCTGTTTGTATGTTTGTCTCTCCTGCATATGTATGCAGGTCAGAGGCAGATTTTTTCTCCATTGTTTTATGCTTTAATTTTCTGAGGATCTCTCAACAAACCCAGGCCTTACTGAGTCAGCTAAATTTGCTGGCCATCAGACCCCAAGTATCTTCCTGTCTTTGCCTCCCTAGTGTTTCACTCTGTCAGGCTTTATTCATGTGGGTTTTGATTTGTGTGGAGAAACTGAACCAATAGTACTCACAAACATATATATAATGCCATGCATGGTAACATATGCCTTTAATCGTAGCACTCAGGAGACAGAGGTAGATTTCTGTGAGTTCAGGGCTAGCCAAGTCTATGTAGCAAGTTTCAATCCAACCAGAGATACCCAGTGAGACCTTGTCTCAAATAGGCATATAAAAATATTTGGGGCTAGAAACAGCTCAGTGGTTAAGAGCACTTCCGGAGGTTTAGTTCCTAACAGCCATGTCAGGCAGCTCAGAACCACCTGTAACTCCAGTTTTAAGGAATCCAAGTCTCTTTTCTTGATTTCATGAGCACCTACACACATGTGGCATGTACTCAGACACACACAGTTGTATAATTGGAGGAAGGGTTAGGTAGTCTTAGTGGGAGGTCTCTGAGGGAGAGCAATCTCAGGCTATACATATCCTGGAAGAGGAAGCTATGACCAATAATAACTATACACTGGTCAATCATTCATAAAATAAATGGTTGTACTTGGACTAGAGGAGGCTTTTCCATCCCTCTGAGACTCACACAAACACTTGCCATTTCCATAGGTCTGAGGCATTGGGGTCCTTGACATGGCTGCGTTAGTATCAGTAATACACATTCACTCAGGGCTTCCTCTGCTCCCTATACTTTGCTTTTCTGGTCCTGAATTGATTCAGCCCCCAGTGAATCAGATACAACCATCTACACTGATGAGGACAACTTCTCAGAAATAGAAAACACTATCACACCACCTCAAAGCCAAAATCATCCATGACAGCTGTGTCTTGAACCCTTATGTGAAACTTAATCCATTTTGACTACTTATCTAAACAGGCATACAAGTTTAACTTTAGTACTCAGAGGTTAAGGATTGTGGTAATATATATTTAATAAAATTAGTATGGAATATCAGAGAGTCCACCAAAGGGACAAGTCTTGAAGGTGGTGACCCACAGATCCACACCTTTAATCCTAGCTTTGGGAATGTGGAAAGAGGAAGTTCAGAGAGCTGGGGGGGGAGGAGAGGACTGAGAGTTTTTTTTTTAATTTATTTATTCATTATGTACACAGTGTACAGAAGAAGGTACTAGATGTCATCATAGATGGTTGTGAGCCACCATCTGGTTGCTGGGAATCGAACTAAGGACCCCTGGCAGAACAGTCAGTGCTCTTAAGCTCTGAGCCACTTTTCCAGCCCAGACTGAGAGTTTTTTCAGCTTTCCCAGATACTTCTTTGGTCAGCTAAGGAGAGATAGGTTTGGAATCATAGGATTTCTTGGCTCATGAGAAGTGGCTGTGGTTTGTTTCTCTATCTCTCTAATGTTCCAGCTAATTTGATTAAATATATATCATCACAAAGAATTGTACAACTTTTCATCCAGTCATAGCTACAAACAGATGAACAAGAAAGAAAGAAATCGGGGCTGGAGAGATGGCTCAGCGGTTAAGAGCGCCGTCTGCTCTTCCAGAGGACCCGGGTTCGATTCCCAGCACCCACATGGCAGCTAACAACTGTCTGTAGTTCCAGTTCCAGGCAAACACCAAGGCAAATAAATAAAATAAATAAGTAAAGTTTAAAAAAAAAATTATAAAAAAAAAAAAGAAAGAAATCATCAGGCCACTGATCTAAGAAACTAGCCTCCTGTGAGGTGAGGAATACTTATAAAAACAAACAAACAGGCAAACCCTCTTCTTTCCAGGTGTGGCATCTCACCCCTGCAATCTTAGCACTTAGGCCGAAGCAGGAGGACTACTAGAATTTTGAGGTACCCAAGAAGTATAATGACTTCCAGGGTGGTCTGGCCTATAGAATAAGACACTGTCTCAAAACCCAAACCAAACAACCAAACAGAACCAACCTCTCCATTAGGACATTTCTTTCATAGAGAAGACACAAAAGAGCTCTTACAGACATACCTGGACCAGTGTAGACAAAAGGCAGGAAATGAGGTTAAAGTCAAATTTCACCAGAGGATACCAAAGACTAACCAGACTTCAAAAACCTTACTGACAAATAATAACTCATATTGAGAAGCTGGGTTCGTAGCCCATATGTGGAGTTCTGGTCTGCCATGTGTGAGGGAGATCTAGAGTTTGATTCCCTTTATCACAAACAAAACAAAACAAAACAAAAAGACCCGACATTGAAGTTGAAGGTCCAAAATTTTCAGCAGAGTTGGGTCATTTACCACTTTACTTGGTTAGGATTAGGCATGTTTATACATTTGTGCACACGCTGACCTCAGTGCTTCAGGGACTCTCTAGTGAGGGTCTTTTTCAATTAAAAAAAAAATGGGGGACTGGAGAGATGGTTTAGCATTCATGAGCACATACCGCTCTTACAGAGGACATGAGTTTGGTCCTGAGTACCTTCATAGCCACTCTAGCTTTAAGGGATCTGACACTCTTGTCTGGCCTCTGTGGGCACTGGCACCCCTCTCCCCAGACACACAGTTAAAAATAAAAGGCAGAGCATGGTGGGACATGCCTTTCATCCCAGCACAAGGGAGGTGGAGGTAGAGGTAGGCACAGGTGAAACTTTGTGAATTCAAAGCCAAGCCTGGTCTAGGTACTGAGTTCTAGGATAGCTAAGGCTATATTAGTAAAACTGTCTCAAAAACTCAAAATAAAGCAGGCCACTCTGGGGCACACCTTTAATCCCAGTACTCAGGAGGCAGAGGTAGGAAGATCTCTGAGTTCAATGCAACCTGATCTACAGAGCAAGATCCAGGAGAGCCAGGGCTATATAGAGAAACTCTGTCTTGAAAAGCAAACAGAGGGACTGGAGAGATGGCTCAGAGGTTAAGAGCACTGACTATTTTTCCAGAGGTTCTGAGTTCAATTCCCAGCAACTGTGTGGTGGTCCACAACCACCTATGATGACATCTGGTGCCCTCTTCTCTATACTGTATACATAATAAATAAATAAATCTTTAAAATAAAGAAAAGCAAAACAAAAACCTTACTTTAAAAAAGAAAAAAGAAAAAAAAAAAAAAGAAAAGCAATAAGAGGAATGGAGAGATGGCTCAGGAGTTAAGAGCACTGACTTCTTCCAGAGGACCTGAGTTTGATTCCCAGCACCCACATGGCAGCTAACAACTGTCTGTAATTTCAATACCTGACACCCTTACACAGTCATACATGCAGGCAAAACACCAATTCACATAAAATAGAAAAATTAAATATTTATAAAAAAGGAAAGCAAACATAACAAAAAGAACCACCAAAATGAATGAATGAATGAATAACTAAATATAAACATATGTAAAAGAGATGACTAACACATAATGGCTATCACTGCTCAAAAACTAGAACAACAGTAGAAACTTTTTCCTTTGCAAGTTGGGTGACAACCAGGGCATGAGGACCTTGAATCAGAAAATTGGAAGAGTGATGGAGGTTGGAAAGTGGCCAGGGCCAACAATGGACAGATCAGTGAGGGGTTGGGAACGATGCAGGATCCAAGGTTCACAGTAAAGTGAAGTCAGCTGTGGCAGGAGACTTGCTGAGGCCCCAGAAACAAAGCACTTTCTCTTTTTACTCACCTTGCTTTGCCTGGAAAGAGCTTTGCCTACTGAGGGCCAGGCATGGATTTGGAGCCAGAAGGAGAGAACAGGATGCTTTTGAGTTAGACAGATAACAGGAATATCATTTTTCCAAGATTTCTTCTCTCTTACTGAGGTTGAAATCTGGACTTATAGATAACCAACTTTGTACAATGGTGTTAAAAAGAGTGGCTGCTGCTTTAACCTAGATAGCCTGGCAGTTTTCTAATTAATTTTATTCAAAACAGTGCTATTTAACATTAAGTGCACATTCGATTCATTTAATGGAGTTTGGAAAAAATACTAGTGCCAATGACCTATATTAATTAAATTCTTCAGTTGATCTGAGGTCTAATCATTAATATGTTTTATAAACTTCTCAGGTGATTCTAGTAGATAGACACAGGGTTGGAACCACTGGATTAAAACACTTGGAAATGTTTTTAATCCCCCCCCCTTTTTTTTTTTGTTTGGAGACATGATCTCTTGTAGCCTAGGCTAGCCCTGATCTTTCTTACCTTCAATCCCTAGGGCTGGTGTTGTAGGCCTGTACCATCATGCCTATCTTAGTCAATTTTAAACAGGATTGTTTAACATGATTTCTTAATAAATAGTAAAATTATTTTCAGAGTATCCTATCTTCATAGAGCTTTCTCAGTACTTGCCTTTGCTGAGGAAAGTCAACATATGCCTGAATCCAATGACAAATCTGCAGTTGATTTATTTTTTTTCTAAGTTTCTGTTGAAACATTTTATTGTCATACCTTTGTCCAGATCACATCATATAGATTTGGCAGAGTAATAACCATCTACAATCCCTTTTGGCTCTTATGATGTGTTGTCTGGGGCAGCCCATCAGACGCTGAGCTTATGGGAGAAAGAGTCTATAACAGCTTATTGTCATGAGACTTTTGTTGGTCTGTGGAAATTTAACAATGAAATTGGTGTGGGCTTTGCAATAATTGATAATGAGAGCTCCTTCCTGTTTCATTTGAGCTAAAGGTTAAAAATATTAAAATATTACATCCTCTGTAGCATCTTAGGCTTCTTTTTTTCCTTCCTTTTTAAAAAAAATATTTATTTTTATTTTATGTGAGTTGGTGTTTTGCCTGTATGTATAACTGTGTTAGATCTTAGAATTACAGACAGTTGTTAGTTGCCATGTAGATGCTGGGAATTGAACTCAGGTCCTCTGGAAGAACAGCCAGTGCTCTTAACCACTGAGCCATCTCTCCAGCTCCTCCTTTTTTCTTTCTTTCTTTCTATCTATCTATCTATCTATCTATCTATCTATCTATCTATCTATTTTTTTTTGGTCTTTCTTATCATGTATACAGTATACAGACGTCATCATAGATGGTTGTGAGCCACCATGTGGTGGTTGGGAATTGAACTCTAGATCTCTGGAAGAACAGTCAGTGCTCTTAACCTCTGAGCCATCTCTCCAGCCCCCTTTTTTTGGTCTTTCAAGACAGGGTTTCTCTGTGTAGCTTTAGAGCCTGTCCTGGAACTCACTCTATAGACCAGGTTGGCCTCAAACTCACAGAGATCCACCTGCCTCTGCTGCCCAAGTGCTGGGATTAAAAAGAAGATCAACAGGTTTCTTTCTAAAAAACAAAACAAAACAAAAAACATTTATTGTATATTTATGTGACTATGAGCAATGTGCATACAGGAGCCTATAGAGAGGTCAGAAGAGGTGTCTTATCACAGATGGTTGTGAGCTGCCCTGGGAGTGCTGGAAACTGAACACAGCTCCTCTCCAGCCCCTTAAGCCTCTTTTTAAAAGATTGCTTTGTGGTTGAGGTTGTTTCCAGGTTCTGGCTATTATGAATAATGCTGCTATGAACATAGTTGGGTAAGTGTCCTTGTGGTATGATTGAGCATTCCTTGGGTATATGTCTAACAGTGGTATCATTGGGTCTTGAAGTAGATTGATTCCCAATTTTCTGAGAAGTTGTCATACAGATTTCCAAAGTACAAGTTTATACTCCCACTAGCAATGGAGGAGTATTCCCCTTGCTCCACATCCTCTCCAACATAAGCTACCATTAATGTTTTTGTTTTTAAACATTCCTACAGGTGTAAGATTCTATCTCAGAGTCATTTTGATTTGCATTTCCCTGATGACGTTGAACAATTCATTAAATGTCTTTCAGTCATTTGAAATTCTTCTGTTGAACATTCTCTGTTTAGATCTGTAGCCCATTTTTCAATTGGATTGTTTGGTATTTTGATATGTAGTTTCTTGAGTTCTTTATATATATTTTGGAGACCAGCCCTCTGTCACATGTGGAGTTGGTGAAGATCTTTTCTCATTCTGTTGGCTGTTGCTTTGTTTTATTCATCTAGTAACTGATAGAAGCAGATGCAGAGATCTACAGCCAAGTAAAGGAGAGGGAAGAGGGATTATCTGAGCAATGGAGTTAAGATCATGATGGGGAAATCTACACAGACAACTGAATCAAGCTAGCGGGAGCTCATAGACTTTAGACTGCCAGCTATGGAGCCTGCGTGGAACTGGACTAGGCCTTCTACATTGTGTGACAGTTGTGTAGCTTGGTCTGTTTGAGGGGCCCCTGGGAGTGAGATCAGGATCTATTCCTGCTGCATGAGCTAGATTTATGCATCCTATTACTTACGGTGGGATGCCTGGCTCAGCCTTGATGCAGAGGGGAGGGGCCTGGTCCAGCCTCAGCTGAATGTACCAGGCTTTGATGATTCCCCATGGGAGGAATTGCCCTTGCAGAGGAGGAGATGAGGAGATGGGGGGAAGGCGGGGGTGGGTGGGTGGAAGGGGGAATGATAAGGGGCATCTGTGGTTGGTATGTAAAATGAATTAAAAAATTTCTTAAATTAAAAAAAAATATTACGTTTAAGGCATTAAAGAAGCCAGGAGAGGAAGAAGACTTATTGACAAATTGGGAGCCTCAGAGTATAACTTAGGGTCACGAATTCAGCCAGTATTTGAGACTACAATCTTCCCAAGGTCACACAGATGGGCCAAAGACTGGGGGATGGGCCCAGAACTGGAAGCTTTATCCTTTCTGATTAAGATGGCCATCTGGCTATTTTATTATCTTTGAGCGATGTCCCTTTCTTCCACTTCAAAAATTAATTTCCTGTAGTTAGGCTTCTCAGACTGCCCTGTACTCTTCAGCAGTCCTGCTAACTCTGATGTATTTTCTGTTGATACATGTGTCAACACTGATTGTTAGTGTCCAGGTTCTTTTTTTTTTTTTTTTTTTTTTCTGTACTCATAGACCTGTAATTTTTTTTATTATGAATAAAGAAGTCACATTTTCTATCCTTGTATACCCTTATTCAAGGTCCCCTCCCCCTCCCACCACATCAGGTCATTCTCTCTTCTCCACATGGTGTCCAGGTTCTAATAGGAATCACCAAAACAGAAGCAGCCTCTGCTCAGCGGAGGGCCCACTTGGGATGGAGTGCAGGAGCCAGTCTGTTGGGTCGCACTTCTGAACTAGGTTTTGTCTATGCTCAGACTTGGAGGAGATGTACTCAGGGTGAAAAGAATGTCAGGTGGATTTGGGGACTTGACCAGGTTTTTCTAGAAGCTAATGGAAGGAAGGACTGGTTTGCATGTCAGGGAAAATTCGAGAAAAGAGCCTCTGGCCCAATGGCAGCACAGAGGATGACCAGCCAGTCTAACCAGACTTAGTCCAGCCCAGGGTACACACCCGCCTGAGGTCAAAGGATGCCTGAGGGACACAGGAGAAGCCAGTAGGCGAGGCAGAGGAGAAGCACGAGACTGAGAGGGAGGAGAGAAAGCAGCGAGGGAGGAGCTGCAGAAGGCGGGGAACCGCCCCAGAGAGCTCAAAGAAAAGCTTGAGATGCAGAAGGCGAGGGGGCAGAACCAGATGTCCGTGGGCGGGACCAGGGCGGGGCCTAGGCGCCTTTGGGAGAACTACAGAGAGAGGCGGAGTCGGCGGGTCGGGGAAGGAACCTAAGGGGCGGAGCTTAGGGAGAAGCCGGGACAAACTACAGGAGGTGGAGTCGGGGGAGGAGCCTGGGAGAGGGTGGTGCCAAGGATAGAGGGAGAACCTATAAGAGGTGGAGTTGCAGGGCGAGGGGAGGAACCTGGGGGGAGGTGGAGTCTAGGCGAGCCAGGATGAACTGGAGGAGGTGGAGCCTCATGGTAGGGGGCGGGGCCTGAGTAGGGGAGCAGCGGGGGGAGGGGGAGAGGCCTCTAGGGCCGAGGCCGCCCAAGCTTGATCTCTACCGGCGGGTCAGGCCCCGGGGTGCTTCCCCTCCCTACTCCTCCCGGGCTCTTCTCGGCTTCTTCCCGGGGCGCGGAATCTGGTGGTCGCGGTGGAGGAGGACGTCTGCATCGCTCCCGGGCGGGCCGCTGCTGTGCCCCGGCCGGGGGACCACTGCCTCCCGGAGCTCGTGGGGCCGGTATGGAGCTCTTCCAAGCCAAGGACCACTACATCCTGCAGCAGGGCGAGCGTGCACTGTGGTGCAGCCGGCGCGACGGCGGCCTGCAGCTCCGACCCGGTGAGGCGCGCTCGGGGCGGGCTGGGTGGGGCGCACGGGCCAGCTGGTGTGCGGGGGGCGCGGCCCGGCTCCCCCCTTCCCGGAGCAGCGATCGGAAGGCTGGGCGGGCCGCTCGTCGCGAGGGGCGCGGCCGCCTCTCTGTATGGCGGGAAAGGCCGGCCACCCCCCACCCCCTGCCTCCTTCAGTATCCCGGGACCTGAGGAGGGAGAACCGGGTCCCTAGTGAAGCCCCCCGCAGGCCTCCACCTGCAGCAGAGCTACTCCCGGTCCAGCGCGGGAAGTTCTGGGTTCAAAGTTCATGTAGTTCAGTGGAACCCTTGGCGGGACACTCCCTGTTGACATTCTTGTGTTGTTCCCGGTCCCTTTTTAAAAAGTGACTTCAAGAGGTTTACATCAGTTGCCACTTTCGAGAAGAAATTGTGTTGGATGTCACTTAAACAGTCAGAGGTCAAAGTGTCCAGCCATCATTTGCTTTAGGGAACTTTGTTTGCAGTTGGGCTAAGCAGCAACACCTGTCCTCAGACAGCTGCTGTCTACTTATTTCTCTGGGGAGTTTGGGTAACTTCTACTTAGTTGGTCATTGGTTTTCTTCTTAACCACTCAAGAGCTTCTACTTTAGGAAAAATGAGAATGGAACTCCACACTGGAGCCACCGCATTGGAAGTTAACTTGCCTTCCTGGAGTTCGTCTAGAATAACAACTTCAAAGGAGCTTTTCAGGTTATCTTGTTACCACTTATGGGATGGTTTCCTAGGACAGGTCTCTTAGTGTCACAATCACCATGGCAGCCTTAGGAGTTGGGATCTTTTTTTAGGTGAGGGGAGAGGTGTGAGGTCTCAGACAGTGGAGTTGAAACACTCCTACCGCAGGGCAGTTCTGTGACCTTTCGAACACTTTTTGGCTGAATCTACTGTCTTATGAAGGCCTGCTAAGTTGTTCTGCTAGAGTGAAGAACTTTTTCTCTTCCAGAAATATAGTTCTGGTTGTATTTTCCTGCTGTTGTATTTTTTCTTTTCAAAATGGAGACATTACAGTGTCTGAAATAAGACTTTTGGCGACCTTGAGATAGAGGATATTATAGGTAGGCTCATTTTGGCTAGTCTTTTTTTCTTTTCTTTTCTTTTCTTTTTTTTTTTTTTAAATCCTAATTTGACTACTTCTTTCCCAGACTGTAACCTGTGTGAGGTTTATAACAGGGAGAGTTAGGCTGTAAAATTCCCAAGAGCCAATTCCTGGGAGCTGGAATGCATAAATGGATGGAACTTGAAGTCCTTATCAGCTCATCAGACAGGACAAAATTTTCTGCACGTCGGCAGTTTCCTCAACCAGAAAGTTTGACCTAGGCCTTTTATGGAATAAGCCATGTGATTTGGGTTACTCTTTATCCAAAGTCCATATCAGAAAGCAAACTTAAAACCCCATAATAAAAAACTTGTTAGAGCCATTAGTAATTATCTAATTTTTTAGCTACATAGCTCATTACCCACAAACATAGACCACAATCTTGAGGAAGGCAGAAGCCGTCATATTTCAGAATTAATACGCTGTTGTGAGCCTTAGATGTTCAAGTTGAGCACGTGAGCATCTTGTAGTTACTAAATAGTTTCATCTGTTCGATACTTAAGATTCTTTTTTTTTTTTAAACTTTATTTATTTATTTATTTGCCTTGGTGTTTGCCAACTGGAGAGATGGCACAGTGGTTAAGAGCACAGTCTGCTCTTCCAGAAGACCCGGGTTCGATTCCCAGCACCCACATGGCAGCTAACAACTGTCTGTAGTTCCAGTTCCAGGCAAACACCAAGGCAAATAAATAAATAAAGTTTAAAAAAAAAAAAAGATTCTAAGTACAGCTATTATAGTGATAATATTTAATTGGCTTGAATGTTCTTCAGATCTTTTTATTTGTACAGAGTGATTTCAGATTTTGTGTATTCTACTGAACATTCTCTTCTCTGCTTTATGGCCAGTTTTGTTGTTGTTTGAAGTGACAGCAGTTAAAATCTTTAGTTTTCCTCCTCGGCTACTCAACAGCTGAACAGACTAGTGGCCAGGTTTGTTTGTTTGTTTTCATCATAGGTGGCATTCCCAAACAGTGCTTTTTTTTTTTTTTAAAAAAACAAAACAAAACAAAACATGTGGTTACTGGACAACTAGAAACAAGAAGTTTTCTTTTCTCTGGAGACATCAGAGAAATAAGTGATAATGATGTTTAAGGTTAAAATGACCATTTTCATAACTTGGAATCTGTTACTCTCTCTCCCTCCCTGACTTAATACACCGAGTGAGACCTACATTCAAGGCCATGACCCCATTCTAGTCTAGCCTGCATCCCTGGAGCAGAGTTATTTATTGGTTCTGTTTGTTTTTGATGTTTTCTATACTTTGTACATACTGCAATTATGATCCTCCCTTCTACATTTGCCTGTGTCTTCTCCAAGTGAACACTATTTCCTCAACACAGGGCTTTGCTTTAGTAATAATGTTGGTGTCTTTGGGCTTAAGAGTGTTTGTAATCCAGAACATACATTATGATTGAGGTAACCTGAATTAAATATAACTTCAAGTTTTCTCACATTTAAATCATTGCTGTAAAAATAAGATGATTTTTTTTGTGTTAATTTTAGACCTCATTTTGACCCCTCCCCCAGTCTTGCTATATATAGCCCAGATTAGCCTGAAATTCATTGTGTAGCTGATTTCAAACTCACGATGCTTTTGCCTGTGTCTCTTCCTGGGTTTGGGGATCAAAGGTAAGACCTATAATACCTAGCTGAGTGACTCTCTTTTTAAAGGATTTATTTAGGCCAAGAGTGATGGTGACTACTCAGGAGGCAAAGGCAGGTGGATCTCTGTAAGTTCCAGGCTAGCCTGGTCTATATATTGAGTTCCAGGCTAGCCTGGTCTATATATTGAGTTCCAGGATAGCTAGAGCTACTTAATAGAGAGACCTTGTCTCAAAAACCAAACAACCACAAAAGACAAAAACATACAAAAAAGATTTATGCAATTGGGTGTCAAATTTTTGTCCAGTTTATCTAGAAATGTGAGAACTTCATTTGCAATTTTTTTCGTGGTAGAATTCCTTATTTTTTTGGACAGTTTAAATTTTTTTCAAGCTAAAAAACCGAGTATAAATATTTGCCTATTTTTTCCCTAACAGTAATGAGCAGGATATATTTTTGTAGATCATTTTTTTTTTTTTTTTTTAAACTTTATTTATTATTTATTTATTTGCCTTGGTGTTCGCCTGGAACTGGAACTACAGACAGTTGTTAGCTGCCATGTGGGTGCTGGGAATCGAACCCGGGTCCTCTGGAAGAGCAGATGGTGCTCTTAACCGCTGAGCCATCTCTCCAGCCCCAGATCATTTTTTTAAAAGATTTATTTATTTTAAGTGCATTGGTGTTTTGCCTGCATGTATACCTATGTGAGGGTGTCACATCCCCTGGAACTGGAGTTAAAGACATTTATGAGCTGCCATGTGGGTGCTGGGAATTGAACCCCGGTCCTCTGGAAGAGCAGTCAGTGCTCTTAACCACTGAGCCAACTTTCCAGGCCTAGTTTTGTTTTTTAAAGATGCTTATCATTATTGCAAGTTAATGGCCGCCAGAAAAAAAGTATTTAAGTTGTTTAACTTCTCCCAGGAAAGTGTTGTATAAACGTTCAGTAATCTCCAGGGAGTAGAGTTTAATGTCTGATACTAAGGATTATAGTTTAATGGAAAGGAAACCAGGAGAAGAGAAAGGATGCCTTGAAGAAGGGGGCAGGTGATGGGACACAGGAGACAGAAGAGTAGAGAAGAGGTTGTCAGAGGGAAGACCAGGGCATGGGTGGGGGGGAGGGGAGGGGGAGGGGAGAGGAGAGGCAGCAAAGACATTTTGCTTGAAAATGCTGTAACAAAAACACAACACACACACACAATACTGTGTGTGTTAGTTAAATTAATTAAAAAGTAAATATATATATTTTAAAGGATTGTAGTATAAGAAATTAAAAGAATAGCATACAATGCAGTTTTGAGAATAGTTGGGCAGTCTTTCTGAGTTTTCTTGCCCTTCTTGCAATGTTGACAATTTATTTATTTATTTTTAAGAAGGAAGGGGTGTTTATATGTTGCTTTGTACCTGTGGAGGTCAGAGAACAATTTGTGGGTCCATTCTCCCCTTCCGCTATACGGATCCTTGAGATCACACTTAGGTTGTCAGGTTTAGTGGAGTAATTTTTCACTATCAAATGCAGCTAGCTTTTTAAAATGAGAATTTATTATAGAATTGAAGTTCACATACAATACTTACCTCTGAAGGACTGTTGTGTAAAACTGTATTTAATTTATTTAGTATTTTGTGTTCTGTTCTTTTACTTAAAACAATATTTTTACTTTATTTTAACTTATCTTTTTTTATATTTATTTATTTGTTTAGTTTTTTTTTCTCTTTTTTTAATGTACACTGGTGTTTTGTTCTGAAGCTAGAGTTACAGACAGTTGTGAGCTGCCATGCAGGTGCTAGGAATTGAACTTGCGTCCTCTGGAAGAGCACTCAATGCTCTAACCACTGAGCTATCTGTCCAGCCCCTTATTTATTTATTTTTTTTTTGAGACAGGATTTTATTTAGCGCAGGCTGGCTCTGAATCCCTAATCTTCCTGCCTCAGCTTCTTGAGTTTTGGGATCATAGGCAGGAACCACCATGCCTGGCCTCCTAACCATTTTTATTATTGTCTGTAACCAGTTTTACTAGTCTTTAGTTTTTAGTTTTTTTTTTTTTTTTTTTTTTTTTTTTTTTTTTTTTTTTTTTTTTTTTTTTTTTTTTTT